>VDFB02237829.1:0-16333 GCA_007258455.2 Sequoia sempervirens | reverse complement strand
TGTCTACTTCTACAATTGGTAATAATGAATCTAAACAAATTAATCATACAAAAAGAATTTGTAACAAAAAAAACTTAATTAGATCTATAGCTATAATAGTTTTACAAGTTTAAAGCTACAATTTCACCTTCATTTTCAACATTTGGTATCAGAGCTAATGGTTGGGTAGAGTTTTGGGTACCTTTCTCTTAAAAAGTTTGAAGGTTTTTGGTTGTAGTGGGAGCTTTTACTATTGTGTTATTGCAGATTTGTAAAAGAAGTATGTTACAATGTATTTGGGTTGATGGTTGTAAGACCTGGTATGGATTGCTCAATCCTTGAAAGGAAAGGCCTTGTAAGAGAGGAGTTATCCCAGGTGGTAAGGGGAGGGAAGTTGGGTTAAACTAGTTCTTGGGTTAGAGTTAGTGGATTAACCTTTAGTGGTCTTTAACACATGGTTTTGTGCTAGTTGTATTGGTCCATGGTTTTGGAGCTCGTGGTTTTGAGCCCATGGTTTTACATGTATGGATGATCTTCATTTAGGAGATGGTTATAACAGTGTCATGGATATATTGGTTACATGTTTCAGCGGGGAGCTTTTTTGATGTTGGGATGGTTTGATAGTTTATCTTGTTGCCATGTATAGCTCAATATCACAATTCAGTGGGAGCTTTGGTAGGATATGGTTATCTTCATGTGATTTGAAGAGGTTTTGACATCTTGTTTAATGGAGGACCCTTGGAGTCTTTGGTAAAGGTGTTATTGTTCTTCCTTTTGGAGAGGAGCAGTTCTTTTTAGTTTTGAGTATTACTCATTTGCTTGGAGCTTCATGATTATGTAGTTTGCATTTGAAGTTGGCATGGATTGATTAGTGTGTGCTCATGGACACTAGAGAGACTTGGGTTACGCTGAATATTTCTTATGTTAAGAGATATATGTTGGAATGGGTTACATGTAAGAAAATATTTTTCAACAACAAAGAACGAGAAGCATACACTTGAAAATGGATGTGAGCCCATCATAGACCTGATGAGAAGATTGTCTTTATTGAAAGCCTATATTGCTTGGTGTTGTATGCACAGGACAATCTTGTATCCCACTCTTGGTCTACTTGGCAGGTAAAATGATCTAAGAGGTGTTGCCCACCTGATTATTAGATGCATTATTAATATGTATCTTGTCTTCTCTTATGCATTAGTCTTGAGAAGTAGATGCATGATTTTATGTATTTTTGTTGTCCTCCTTGCAATCTTGAACTTGAGTGAGTTATAAGGATTTGGGTAGGAGAGGTATAGGAGATAGTTATTGGCTTTGGGCATATTCCCTTATGTTGTGGGAATGTTTGGCTAAATTTGATCTACTTTCTATGAGAGGTTTATATCTAAGTTCTGCCATGTTTCATTATAAGTTGAATGGTTAGATGTTGATATCTTTTCAGTTTGGGAGTGTTGAAGGAGATCTTACTTTACACAATTTGACACTATGATAGAGGAGTTAGCCACATCCTCTATGTGAAGTGCTATAGGAGGACTTTTTAATGTTGTGATCTTGTTTTCAGATTTGACATTTGTAGTGGGAGTTCCAGAAGGTATATGTGTTCTGTATGAGAGGGGCACCTCTCTTGGACTAGTTACACTTTACTACAGTGATCTACTTTAGAGGTTTTTTATCACATGTCTATGTGTGTTGTTACCTTGAAGTCTTATTTTGTAGGATGGTGGATATACAAGGAATTGTTTGCGGATTGGTATCACGATGCCATGGAGAGATTGGATACACAGGTTTGGTGTGAGCTTATGATAGTGATGTGGTTTTGGTTGTGTACATCATGATGCCATGGGTTGCTCAGTATCACGGTTCAGTGGGAGAATTTGGAAATGATGTGGATCTAGTGTTGAATTTGGATGGTTATCTTACAAATAAGTTCTCTTGGTTTTGAGTATTAATCATTTTCTTGGAGCTTCATAATTATGCAGGTTGCATTTGAAGTTGGCATGGACTGATTAGTTGGTGCAGGAAGGCCATTGGTCTTGAGTCTTGTACTTGATTTATAATAATGATTCCTTGTTTAGAATAATTGCAATATATAATGTCAAGTGGGAGAATGTTGGGAATAGGATGCCATTTAATTGCAATCCTAAACATATTTCATGTATCTCCTAAGTCTTTGGAAAGTGTTCCCCAACACTAGGATTAGAAAGAGATTAAATTTGAATGAAATGAACATGTAAATTGACATTTGTAATTATTCCTAAATGATAGGAACATGTGGGAACACCCAAGATGAGCTCCTACAAAATAGGAGCACATGGGGCACCCACATGAAAGGTGAAACCCACCTTGAGTTTAGTTAGCTATTTGGAGAAAGATAACACTTCAATAATGCATGTAAAGATCCTAGAAGTGAGAAATTGATATTTACATGAGTGGAGTTAAGTTTAGTTTAGTTATGGTTCAGTTATCTTCAGTTGCATGTAGTTAGTTTCAGTTGAATGCTAGTTGACTTCAGTTGACTTGGAATGCCTAATGATTTGAGTTGCATGATAGATAATAGGTGATACATTCAGTTAAGTGGGGATGATCAATCATGCATCATGTTTGCATGAATTGGTGGAGAGATATGTTTCAGTTAATAGAGATTGACTTGGACCCACCTTGGGTGCCCAAGTTGGCATCTTGGAGTTAACACCTTTTCATTAGAAGATATTTACAAGGCTCAAGTAAGTGGGGCCCATTCTTGGGCACCAAATTTGAGGAGAAGCTTACAAGATATCTTCAAAACCAACAATCAATTAAGACTTCAGTTTGGGACACCCAAATTGATGGACTTGGTTTGACATTGTTTTTCACGGAAGAACTCTACTTGCACAAGAATGGTGTAGATATTTGTGAGGAGCTTTATCCTCTTGTAATTGTCAACTCTTTGGAGTTTACAATGTTCACAATTGTCTATTTACTGCAGCAAGTTGAAGAGATTTCTAAGAGAGTACTTTTGTGAAGCATGGCATGGGATGTGTGGATTCATGCTTGGACACATGTGAGAGTTTATTGCAGGTTGTGAAGAAGAATTGTTGAACGCAAAAGAAGCATCTCAAGCAAAGATTGATAAAGAATTATTGTAATATTATTCTAAGGTTAAATAATACAAGCACTATTGATTCTGGTGGTGGAGTTTTTTCTCGAAAGGGTTTATCCACGTATATGTTGTGTCACTTTTATCTTTTGGTCTTATTCTTCTACAATCCTCTGTCTACTTCTACAATTGGTAATAATGAATCTAAAAAAATAATCACATACAAAGAATTTGTAACAAAGAACACTTAAATTAAATCTACAGTCACATAGGTTTACAAGATTTAAGCTACAATAATTACCTTCATTTTCAACACCAATCTCTTGGAAACCCATGTTGAATGATGCTAAATATTTTCATAATGTGAAGAGAAAATATTTTTATCCTCTATTTCAGGCATTCAAATTGTGGTTCAACCATGTCTTCAACTTTTCTTGAACCCAATTTCTTAATATCTTCCCAAATCTCTTGTAAAGTGAATAGTTTCATTGTCATGTTGACCCTAGGAGGGATCTCAACCCTTGACTCCTATTCATGCAATTTTTTTTATATTTAAACCATTGAGTGGTTGTTATGTTACTCCTCATTTTCTCTTTTCTTGATTAATTTTTTGTCCAAAATAGTTTTGGGTTGCTCTTCCCTATATATATCAACTCTTTTTTCCTTGTGTTCATGAACACCCCATTTTTTATTTTTACAATGTGCTTGTATAACTTTGTGTTCTCCTTCTCTTTATGTAGCTACTAAATGACTCTCCTTGCAACTTCACAATCCTCACCAAACCCTGCACTTTTCAGGAAATGATTTATTTTCATTTTCTAGTTCTCTGTCCTTTTACAACTCTCAAGTGCTTCTTGAATTATGGTTGTTAGCTCATTCATTTTTAGACCTTGTGATATTTTTCTTTCTTTTTGCATTAATTGTCTTAATGTTTCCTTGAAGATAATATAATGTTCTTGGGTTAAGATTTTTTTTTCTCTTTGTTGGAGGTTGGTGGGTCGGTTGTTCCTATACCATATGTTGATTTTTCCCCCACTAAGATAGCAAAACCCATATTGGATTATGGTTTGATTTTAAATAACCAAAGAGTTCTTGAATCATGACCTATGTTATCTTATCAATCAAGCCTTGCAAATAAATGACATAATCAACAACACTTGCTCCATTGTAAGTCTTGCATGTATAATTTTTGAAGCGCTTCCATTTTCTTGTACCATTACAAATAATCAAATCAGAAGTGCCACCCAAGGCAAGTCATTCTTCACCAAAATAGTTAATATCCCCATTATTTGTTGAAAATCTTGCCCTATAAAAAAAATGATAGAAGAACAAGCATTCATGATGAGTCTTTAGCAATCTCAGACAAGCTTTCCCAATCATTGACTTTGTGACTTTCAAAGAGAAGTTAGAAATCCAAGTTCCCTTGTTAGCTAAAATGTCAACTTTCATGATGAGCAATCATCTTTAGCAATCTCAAACAAGCCTTCCAATCATTGACTTTGTGACTTTCAAAGAGAAGTTAGAAATCTGATAAAATGGTTGCCAGTTTGTTTTACTCTTGTAGCATTGAACCACATCAATAATGCCAAAATTTATTTTTGACAATATAGAGTTTCTTCCAAAGATTGAATGAAACTTCCAATGAAGACATAAGATCTTTTTTAGTGCATTAATCACAATTATTGAACCACCTTCTACAATTATATTGTGAAATGTATGAAAGTATATCAATATGATACCCACAAAAAGAGCCTCCTAGTTTACTTCGTTATAAGTTTTATATCCTAAAACACTAAAAACTGCAAAGCACAAAAGTACCCAAGAATCTCGAAACACAGCCTACTCCCCTTAAACCAAAGTTACCATGAAAAGCACCATCAACCCTGTTATTCTTAGAATCAACTATACTATTAACAGACATACAATGCAATTAAGTATATTTGCTTCATCAAATGACTGATTTTTTTGATAAGATTCATAATAACATAATTGATATTGAAAAAAATATGAAAATGTAATAAGAAACGACTCTCAACCCTTAGATTGGTTGGTTTTGTGAATGTCATTGAAATTCTTCTATTACTGTTCCTATTTATTTAAAAAACAGAAAAGCGCGACAGCACAGATACTTCGGAAAAACAATTCATCGTGCGATGTTTGGATAGAACCAAGCGTACTGAAATTAGTGCTTTATGTCAAGACAATTCATGATGCTATGCTCGAAAGAACATAACAGGACAATGCATAATGATATGCTTCGAAGACAATGTCTCTACATAGTAGTTCTTCCATATGGTAGCAAATCGTATTTAGGCGCCACTAGCCAGTACATATACTTATCGACTGTGCTCCAGCGTATGGTAATGAAAAGGAAGTAAGTTTCCACATCTATTTCCAAAATGCTTTATCAGTTTTTAGGGTTGATATTTGATTATGAATTTTAATTGCAGAAATTCCAGGTTATTTCATAATTTGACAACACTACTAATCACAATTCATCTTTATTTCCTCATCTTTTGAGTCCTAGGTATGGAATTCAAGTTATACTTGCATTTATGCTCCTAATTTCCTCCAAAACGCTGTGATGGACAGGGAGATAAAAGTCTCAATTGTTGTAATTGTTTGAACTGTAAAGTTTTCATGATTTTTCACTTTAAAATTAAATTGCTCTTTTCAAGTAGTAATCTTCAGAACAAGTCGACATAAACTAAGTAATGGAGAGAACATGGTTAAGTGTGGACATTGCTTTCTCACAAGATCGACAGAAAAATGACATAGTATAGCCAAGCAATGTAAATTCCATATTTCTTTTTGGCAAAATAAAATTTGAAATTTCAAAATCAAATTTTCAATCAGTGTTTTCCTAATATTTCTTGATTCATTTCATGCTAATAAATATCCTCTTCTAAGTTTCTTCTCCAGTAATGTATACTTCTGTAATTGTATTAGGTCTCTAGTAATCTTGTGCAATTATAGAATGTGGTTTTACCACTTTCCCCTTACTCAAATTCCACATAGTTCTGAAGTTGTAGTTAGTGGTTTCCAGATTGGACTTGCGCTTAAAGAAATATTTCAAAGGAATATAGTGAAGCGCGAGGACTTATGGATTACCTCCAAACTCTGGTAAGTCAAAGAAACTTGATTTTTTTTGGAGTTGCAGCACCTTAAGGCACATATTTTTAACTTTTCATTCATTTTTTTGTGAGAATCATAGGTGGTAGAAAACTTGGCCTTTGCCTGTAGAAAATATTCAATTCTATCTAAATATTTTAGATCTAGTTCATGTGATCTTAATATGCAATCTCTCATTCAAATATTTTTTTTGAACTTGTTTTTTCCTTTAGGTCCTCCGCCCTACCCTACCTCTCTATTTATGTGGTTTTTTGTGATTGGTAAATTTTGGATGAGGTTAGGATGCCTTTATTATAATGTTGTGTAAGCTTGAGTCAACAGCTTAAGATTAAACTTGGCCCATGCTTTCTGTACCCCATGTTCCATGCTAGATGTATGTTGGTGTTATGGCATGCCTTAGTATAGAAAGGAGGATTTGAACTTTCCTGAAGCTCTTCAAAGTGTTTCTAGTCTTAACATTGAGGAAAATTCACATCATACCAAGAATTATCAATACATAAGATGGCTGATGAACCCCTGTGGTTAAAACAAAAATTGGGCTGCTATGGAATCATTAAATCGATGATAAAGGAGGATTGCAAATGTTGTTCATTTTTCTCATTGTTGCATGTTATTCATAAAAGATTGAACTTTGAAGCTCTGCCATCATAGAAACAAGTAAACAGGTTTTGTATGAAAATTAAGAAACTTTAGTGCAAGATGCTTGGACAAATATAGTTTGGTTATAAAGCTATTAATATACTTAGCAGTGAGAATTAGTACTTATCATACAAGGCTCTCAATCTTGTCAACCATAATTTTACGTGATAGAAAAAGTCTTGAAAACAAACTCAACAAAAACTCCACTATCAAAACTGAAGTGCATATTACTAATGAAATTGTGACGTAGAGAAACCTGGCATATTGCCATAAGATGTAATTTCATTTCTGTCTATCGTATGAAAAGTAACTTGCCATCTCAAATGGGATGAGCCCAAGTGGTTAATTGGTGTTTTCATGGTGGACCCGTGTTCAAATCCAAAAAAACAAAAGGTAACTTGCTTTCCTATTGGTTTATGTGATCAAACAAATTTAAATGTGATATACAATAGTTTGGATAGCCTTTATTCCTCTATTTAATACTTCGTGCGGAAAGGAAAACAAAGATTTTGGGAGCACATTCTACCATTTATGACATTATTTGAAATGTGGTTGCCTTAGGTGGTCTAAACAATTTTCTGCATCCCTTTTGTTTTAGGAACGGGGGATGTGCCAAAAACATCCTTGATTGCCACCAAACTGGAAGGTGCAATCTGTGCATATGATCTAAGATATAGAGGATGTTTCTTGGCATACTTAGTGGTGGGAGATACCCAAATTTTCAGGGGAACACCATAACTCTAACTCTTAGTTCCATATTGTCATTGGATTGCTAGTACTCAACATCTCTAATGTCCTTTACATTCTTTTTAAGCTTAGGCTTGAAAATATCTGTTGCCAGCTCAGAGAGGAATGGAGAGCCTTTGAGTTTGGAGGAGGCAGAAGAGGCTTGATAAACATGACTCTGAACATGGTTGGGCATAGTCATGATGGTGGACGGGGTTGAAATCAGTGTTCCACGGGACGTCTCCCCAAAAAAAACTCCGTCTAGACGGGACGCCTCGAGACTTGGGGACTTGTGGGAGACATCTCCCACCATCCCACCACAAGTGTCATGTCTCCAAGACACCACTAGGACTTCGAGGATGCTGGGGTGTCCTCAAGATGTCTAGGGGACTCCTAGTTGTCTCCAAGATGTATAATTCTTATACTTATACATCTTTTTGTAACTATTTTTTCAAGTACTTTATGTATTTCAACACTTTACCACCCCCCACTGTCCCCTACCGCCCCCAAACTTAGACCCCCATCCCCACATCCCTGAAACGCCCCTTGCCGCCCCCATCCTGCCTCAAAACCCCATGGAACACTGGTTGAAATGGATTGGATGGAAGAAGCAAAACCAAGCAGTTATGAGGAGGAAGCAGAAGGGTTTCACCTTGAACTAGAAGGGTTTACAGATTCACGAGAAGAAAGTAAATTTCTAGTAATAAAGTAAGTGGCAGGTAGCTAGTGGAAACTTTGTTGGTCCTAAGGTGCAAACAACTGACCTTCGTTGTCATATTTTCATTCCATCAGCTGGGACAGGTAGCTGCATCTTCCCTATCCACCCCATCCAAGTGGATTCTAGGGCTTGTTGAGAAAGAGGTTCCTCATTCCATTGCTGCAATGAACCAAGGTAACCACAGATTCTATATTTTTCTCATCTTACAAGGCTAGTACACATATACCACTAACAATTGGAAGGGGGAGGAGATGCTATTACATTGACCAACTACTCATTATCCATTTCTCTTAACATTAACACCCTTAATTTCTTAAACAAATTTGACAAGAAGGAAAAGAAAAACTAATGCATCCCATACTACAGTGTGGGTCCATCCTTTTTTGGTTCACTACTAGCTGCAATAACAGACTATCATTCCCTACTAATGATCATCACCAATAAGGGCATAAAATTCCACTTTTCATAGACAACCTAGTCTAGACTTGTTCATCTCTTGATAGGTTTCTCCCATAGTCCACTAAACCTATTGAGTGGGTGGGTCTTGACTCTTGACATCTATCACTTGCATGTGATTGGCTCCATCGCCAACATGCTATTGGCGAAAGCCATCCAACTTAGATGGGTAGCTCCTAGCCTCCATCACCTACATGCTTATAGTGATAACAACTAGTCCTAGGATATGACCAAATCACTTCTACTCATAGAGTATACTCCCTGACTATTGTCAGGTTGGAGCAGCGATAAGCTTATCTATGAGCAGGTCATAGGTTTTATTGTTTCAATTATCACCTTAAGAGATGGACAAGCAATGCATTAGGGTGTGTTGCAACCCTTTACCTATGCCTTTGTAATGCCCTTATCTCCAACTTAGTGTGCTTCCATAGAAGTTGACTCTTGTATTAGACTTAGTTCTAGTGTGTGGGGGTCTCTTATAGCTTGATAAGTGGTATGAGAATATCTTATGGTTTTACTTCACCTAGGATGAGTAATTGATATGTCAATTACCTAACTAATTTTAATAATTGGAATCTAGGAACCATACCTAAGCATATAGTCAAATCATCTCATGGTGAAATGAGCGTCTGATGAATGATTAGCCTTTATAAGTTGTAGTAAAAGTTGCAATGATAAAACAAATTACGAATAGACCTCAATGATGAGTATTTAGGAGTTTGTAAATGTTTGCGAAGCAGGCCCACCTTACGACCCTTCAGAGCATTCTAGGTGTGCATATATTGTTAAGTTTGTACTTTAAAGGTTAACCTCAATGTGATATTCTGACTTCATCATAGTGTTGGAGGGTTACATGCATGAGTGATTCTGTCTTATGTCATGACTAATGAACTGATGGGGTTTCAATGCAAATAAAACTAAAGACTTCAACAAGGCTCATAACTTGTAATTTAAATGCCTTTTGGGGGATTGAATCAAAACAAGCTATTAATGGTAAAGTCTAAACATGACCCACCTGCAACAAATATTTCAACATTAGCTCCTCATAATGCTTCCATGAAGTAAAGGTTTGCGGATACATTAAATCTTATTTTCATTCAAAATAGTTCATAGGCAAACAACAACCGTGAGACATATACTTAAACAAAGTCAAGGTGGAATTTTGATATAGAATTCTACTATTCAACTATATAGTACTCATTAGACCAGCACATACATTTTAACTTTAGATAATATCATGCCTTACTTTTTGTTAATTATGTGATTGGACATTTTCTTACAAATTCCTATACTCTTGGGATTGCAGCAACAAGTAATTTAATAATATACAACACTTGATAGTATACTATTAGTGAAGGGTCTGTCGGTTTGATGAGAATAATGGTGTGTCATGCCATCCACCAAGGTTTAAATCCCTGAGAGAACCTGATATGAAGAGGGTCAGGTTCGATCCCTGAGTGACTTTGATGGAGGGGGTCCTCCTAGTCGGCAGCTTAGCTAAAGGAAACTTCTGGTATAGATGAATGCTTACTCAGTATGTTGTAACCATCTACTTTAGGTCAGAGATCTCAATATCTATGAAACTCAGTTGTATCCATATAAAGAAACATCATACTATTAAAAATGGATTAGTCTCAATCAATTAGACAAGAAATAATGGAAAAGACACAAATGTAAAGAGATAACAAGAGCTGCATGCGGGTCTGCGGTTTACAATATAAATGCTACTTGATAAGGTCATTCAGAGGCCATACCACTTGGATGGCCGACAATTTTAATACTTTTTCAGGGTGAGGCAAGAGACAATGCATGGGCATAGGAAAATAGCACTATCTTACAGAAGGCTTCTGACATCCTCAGTAGAATGCTTATTTATAAACTCATGAACCATCAAATTTATTTGGTTTACAAAATGAAAATTAAATGACTCTTGTTTAAAATCCTGTATTCCGGTGATAATGTAAAGAAGTGTTCTGAGATATAATACAAGAACAGTACGCATGTTAAACAACATTCTGTTAGGGATATTATGCCAAACAAAGTCAAATTCAATGCCAGTTATTCCCTGGGAACTACATACTAATCAACTTGAAGATAGTTCCTAAATGTGCAGGAAGATACAGGGTAAAATTTAGCAACTGCTGGAGTTTATTAAAACTATACTAATACTCCCAAAAGCCTTTTGTACATTTTTGCAGTGTTGATGCGTGTTTTATGACACAACAAACATTTTGGAACAGTGTCATAACGCTCTATTCTCTCTTGAAAAACTACCTTGTATGCTAAGATTGCAAGTAAGTCATATGGTAATTCCAATGTTTAAGATGAATGCGGATAGGCTCTGTGGTATGGATGTGATTTGCTGTGGGCACAATTAAGATTTTGCAAGTTACTCGGAAAAGCGGAAACATAAGTGCAGTATCATTTTGGATTTTCTGACTTTAAAAAAGGGTAAAAAAGAGTAAGGGTTTTAGAGATCCTATGCTATTCCTAAGAAATCAAGAGAAGACGAGGACTAAATGAAACCAAATAAACAATACCCTGCTTCACCACGTTAAATGACAACTACACAGAGTAAGTGCAATCTTCTGGGAATGTGCTTATGATTTTCACGTAAGGAATAATTACCATCAAATCGAACAATAATTATTCAAACAGAAGTTAAGCATCCACGATAAAGCTCAGTCTAACTTTGCACATTGAGTGAAAATCATCCACTCAAAGAAAGTATGAGCTCGGTTTCACTAATCTCCGTTATCAATCTATCATTCTTCTAACATACATTCTAATTCAAATTTACTAAGCGAGAAAGAAAATATGCGACCATGCAACCATTCGACAATCAAGTATTCAAGGCACCTCATGCATTTGAACTTTATTATCAAAGTAGTGTTTTCACAACAATCTCATAAAAACTCTCTTTATTTTCTACAATCTAATTCTTTGAATCTGCTCTAACTTCTTAATCTCCTCTATATCTTCTAATCTTCTAATCTATCATCTATATGAAAATGAGAGAGTGAGGGGGGGGGTTTATATAGTATTTCTGAATTACAATGAACGGCCGAGATTGATTCAGGATCAAAGGCCCAGATTAAACAGAACTAAACCCTAATTAGGGTTTCCAAAACCTCAACCAGTTAACTGGAGAGAACTCTAGACATCTGGAGTGGCATCCTTATCCACTTGTGCGGCCTTGCATTCGGCGAATCTGGACACGATCAAGCCGACCTCTTCCATGGCAATGTCGGGCAGCACGTTGACATTGTACTCCAGCAAGTCCAAGCTCTCGGCACACTCTGCAAAAGTGGTCGCCCATTCTGGTTCCTGCAGCAAGAAAGAATTCCTGACGGCCATGAAGTTGAATACTTTGGTGAAGTTTTCTTTCATGATTGGCCCGGTGGTGGAGAAAATTTTCTGCACTTGTTCTTTTAAATTCTTTGGCCGCAAGTGTTTCTTTCGGACAGCATCCTTGTCGAGCATATCTGCAGCCATTTCATAAATTTTACTCTGAATTTCCTTTGCTTGTTCTTCAACTCTGCCACCATCCTGCTTCACTTTTTCGAGGACTCCTCTTCTTGAGATCAGAGCATAATACCATCCATTGAAATCATATGCGCTCCAGCTTCAATAACCTTGTCCTCAATCAACCTTTGCTTCGAGATGCTCTTCAATTCCCGAATACATGGGATGATCCTGCTTTGAATATCTTCGAGACTACTCCATGATTCCGCCAGGTCTGCAACTCGTGATAGCATAAAGGAAGCCTACTCATTTACTTGCGCCAACTTTTCTGCAAACGCCAACGCCTCTTCTTTCCTTCCAGCCATCCAGTCCTTAGCCTCCCTCGCCGTAGTTAGCTCTTCTTCAAAATTTGCACCTGGTTCTCGTGAAGAATTAGGAGGTGGAAGCGCTGCTTGGTCACCTTCATTTAGTGGCTTGGTCAAGTGCTGGATGTAATCTTTTAGGCGCTGAATTTCTTTTTTATATTCTTTTTTCTTGGCAACTTCTTTTTCCAACCTGGACTTGATTGTAGCCACGGAATTGTCCAAGTCCTCGACCTCTTGCCCTTTTGTTGTAGGACCCATGTCAATGGTCATGATAGCATATTCATCAGGAGCAATTTCATCTTGGAACTTATCGGCTGTGGGTACTGCAATTTGAACTGTGCGATTGCCAGCCTCATCCCTTTGGATGGTGGAAAATTTCTTGGCCTTCTTCCTTGGGGAAACTTACTCTAATCTCGCCAGAAAATCTGTGTCATTGTCCTCCTCAGGAACCTCTGTTGACGCCTTTCTTTTCAATCTTTCTTTCAGCCACTCTGGGATTGTTGGCTGCTCAATTCTGTCCTCCTGTTGATCTTGGACGTCGTGTATATCCTGAACTTCCTGCTCTTCCTGAATCTCCGGCATACTTTGAACTTCTTGGACCAATTGCATACCCTAGATTTCTTGGACGGATGGGTCATCTTGGATTCCTTTGAGGGCGGAAATCATTCCTTCCTCGAATTCTCCATCCATAATATCTGTATCATTATCTGATTCTAGGATTTTTGTGCTTGCTGGAGAAGGTTGATCATCATCTTCTACTTGTATTGGCTCCACATTTCTGACAGGAGAAGGGATCCTAGCATTTTCCAAAGATTCTCTATCCATGGCGAGTATTTCTTCTATGTTCCTGGAAGTGGCCGACTGAAGGGGTTTAGACTTGTGCTTTTTTCGAGAAAGCCCTTCATCTACCATTTTATCCTTGTCTTGTCTTGTAGATTTATCAACTTCTTTCCTCTTTCTTGAGTTGGCAGCATCTGTTGGTCCATCTCCACGAGATGCACCGGCGTTTGAAGAACAAGACTCTGTATCACCCATCAATTCGTAGGCGAATTGCACATTTCTTTGTCTTAGGACTTCTACCTGCCGATCTATCCACCACTGAGAATACTTGAAAACTGGTCGCATGAAAGTTGCTAGGTCACCCATCTCAGGCTCGAACCATCTTATAGGAGGGAGTGGCTCGTTCTCATTGAATCCCGGCTGCAAATAGATTCCATCATCCCGTAGTTGATCAGGCACTTTGAAAAGCTCGGTTGCCCTTATCATGCTTAATGGAAATCTCGACCACAACCTCCTTCTTACGTCGTATTCATCTGTTGTGTTGGCCCAGAAGTCTTCTAAGTCAACCCGATGCTTGTACCTCCCCCCGTCCACAGTTCTGATGTGATGGAGTGGATCAAAGTTGTTCCTGGATTTGTATGATATGAATGGATATTGTTGAATTTCTAGTCGAGCAGCCTCTGTTGCTTGTGCCGTCGGACATGACTCCATATTGCCGATGAAAAAAGGAAACGTGATGGTCGCTTTCTGCTTTGGCCTTTGAATATTCTGATATGCCTCTAATTGCCTTAGCACTTCCAGCAAAACCATCTTGTTGGTCGGATAGATAGGCAGTCTATAAGAATTTTCTGAGAATCCTTGGATTCTGATGTAAGTGAACTTAGGATACTGAATGAACCAGAATCCATACCGACTGATTAAGCTCTTGGCCTCATGTGAGAGTCTTTGGTGCGTTCCGCCTTGAAGAAGCCGGGTGATGTACATCAAGAAGGCGTCATGAGCTCATCGGAAATGAGACTTCTCTTTCAATTGCAACTGCGGATAACAATCGTAGGCTTTGAATTGCCCTTGGCTATTGCCAACCACGCCTTTGCAGGTCAAGCCAGGATACTTGTAATATCTTGCAAGTGAATATACGATGTATGAGCTCATGTGAAAAGTTTTGGTCTCCTCAAAGTTGACTAACTGCTCGTGCAGGCTATCACTAATCATTCTGGACCAATTGAACATCTTGACTCCAATGATTATTTCATCAATAAAATAGTACATCCAGTTTTCGAAAGGTGCACCATGGGAATTGCCTACAATTCTGTTTAGTAGCAAAACGATGTCACCATATTCCTCTTTGAAATGAGTTCTGATCAATTTCTTTGGCATCTTGCCTGCAGTAGGCTTGGGCTTTAGTAACCAATTCTTGTTTATGTTGGACGCACAGAGATCCTGCTGGCTCTGGTAAAGCTTGAGTGCATTTTCCTTGGTGCGGTAGGACGTTCGATTGTAAACTGGAATTCCAAAGGTTTCTTGGATTGTTGGCTCGGACAAGTAGGCAAGGACTCTTCCGTCAGGAGCTTCTATCTGCCTGTCTCGTGCATTGTAGTGCAATGCGCATTCTACCATAAGCTCCGGACATTCTTTTGCTGGTGGAAATCCAGCTGCGTGGACGATTCCATTGCGCATCATCCTCATGGCAATTGGTGTAGGCAGATGTCCATCAGTCCCGTACATTCTTTTCCTGAAGTCTTCGAGGTCAACGTGGCCAAGATCGGTGTCCACAACGTGCTCCCACTTGGACTTGATTTTCGACTGTGTTTGCACACCTTTGCTGGCGAACTTCATCTTTACCGTTTCGAAAAAACGAATCTGCAAGAAAAAGTAGAGAGAATAATCAGAATTCGAAATTTAAATCAGTTTGAAGGATATTCCAGCTAGTTATCAATTTAGACTTCGTGAAAAAATCAAGCTGGAAAGAAAATAAACGATGAAGTTTCATGCCAAAGTGAAGTGGACAAAGTAAATCTGCCTATGACTTCTGGAGAAGTGATCACAACCACAATGCAAGCTGGTAAAATTTTATTTCCTTCACTTTGCTGCAAATTTCCTCAACAAGTTTCTTCTCACACCTTCTTCAAAAATCGAATGATTGTGCAAATGAGAAGTGAAATCAATTATAGAGGTGAGAAAATCAATCTTTTTAGCAAATTTGCATTGTTTCCTTCGAATTGAGTTTAAACTCATCTTTCACTTCGCTTCTGGGTGGCAAGTTTTATCTTCAATGATCTTGTCCGGGAAAGTTTCCAATTTCATCGCCAGTTCAATAAAACTCTTTTGTTCTCTTTCCAATTTCGAAATTTTTCAAGTTTATCCTTTTGGAGTGTTGGAAAATGAATAATTAAAATAATTATTCCATGTGTCATTTCCAACCCGCTCGTTTTATGACGAATTATTTTATCCTTTTCGAAATTTTTTCTTGCCAATGCCTTAGGCGAATTTTCATTTTGTCCAATTTTCTTGCCATGATCTCCATCGTCCAATTTATTTGGCCACGAATTTCTATCCTTTTCCAAAATTTATTTCGCCATGTCCAATTTTATTTGGCCATAAATCTTTTCGTCCAAAATTTATCTAGCCACGTCCAACTTTACTTGGCCATAAATTTGCTTCGTCCAATTTTACTTTGCCATTACCCTCTTTCGTTGGCCATATCTTCTTTTGTTTCCTAAGTTATTTGGCCATGATTTTTTAATCGTCCAAAGTTATTTGGCCAAAATTTATTTCATCTTCCTAAATTATCTGGCAAAATTTTCTCCAGACACTTTGGTATTTAGGCGAATTTTCCTTCTTTTTAAACATGGAGAAATTTCAAAGTGTCAGGCATATATTTTTTGATTTGTCAAAGGTTTAGACTTAGGCAAAATTTCAAATTTTCACATTTTCCTAGATGGGGCGGACTTTGTCTATGTTTTGGCCATAAGTCTTGGCTTGGGGCGGACTTTAGCACTT
>VDFB02237827.1:0-13020 GCA_007258455.2 Sequoia sempervirens | reverse complement strand
TTTTATTCTTTTATTTGTTTTATTGCTTTAATTTCTATTTTGCAACTTTACTTGCACAACACATTACTTATTTAATTTAAATAAATTATTCTAATAATTATCCTCCACCAGATAATTGATTAAAAATAGTTAAAACACATTTAATATTTAATTATTATTTAATTGAAATATATGACTTCCAAAAATAATTAAATCATTTAAATATTTAAATAGAATTTAAATCTAACATTAAAAAAACCAATTACTTCCATCATTAAAATCGAATACACCACAACAAATAAAGTACCAACATAAATCAAAAGACAACAAAATACAAAACACAAACCACAAACCACAAATGATGACAATTACAACAATGAACAATACCAATCAAACGAGACGATCTGACATCATGGGACGGGAGGACTTCATCGTCACCTCTGTTTCAACATTTAACCGTTGGTGTCATGCCCACTGCATAACCCCAAAGGAACTAAAACAATGGAACAATTTTTTTTTTTTTAAAGAATATGATAACATACTTAAGAACTATAACATGACAACATATTAAGAGGCACAACTTGTTCCAATGGGGTACACGAAGTGACATGACTATTCTAACCCATAACCACGATAACATGCTAAACCATAATTAAACAATTACATAAATCCATTCATTCTCACTTCATCATTTACATATCCATTGAACAATAACTACATTCAAGACATAAGTACATATGATAACACATGAGATGATAAATATATAAAGTGTTGCATATTTCGATAGATACAACATAACGTAACCAATTGTTACAAGTGACAATTCTTGAATACATACAGGGCCTGAATATACATCACATCCCAAATAATAATGAAATACAAATAACTGAAGATACATCTCAATAACTACATATCCAAATTACATCGAGGTCACCCCATCACACGTGGGAGATGATACATCAATAAAAATATTAAATACATTACAACTAAAGTATATACAACTATCTGGTACATAAGAATAATTGAATCATCAACATCTTCCAAAAGCCCTGCAATGAAAATACACCTGCAAAAGAAAGGGAAACCCAACGGGGTGCGAAGCACGTTCCACCCAACCACCCCCGTGCTGAGAGTAGACAAGGAAGGGTCCCCGACCAAGCACGTCTAACAACAGCAAAGACTAACTCCAAGAAGATAACTCAATACCAAAGACCACATAGAAACACAACACTGGCAAATCCAAAAGGCACAACAAACCACTGTAGAACATAACAACCAGACATAGTCACAACATCAATGAAACTTGAACATAATATTGAATATTACTTACAACAATAATCAAAGACAAATCAATAAATCACTTCCAGAGGACTTCAGTAAATCAATACAAACAGAATGTTAGACGAGAGTGTCATCGCATGGTTTCGCATGGATTCTCCAGACAACCTATTACAAGGTGCCGCCTCCATCTCAATATGGATTCTCCAGACAACCCAGTTAAGGTGTCACTTCCATCTATGGTTCTCCTGACAACCTATCTCAAGGTGCCGCTCCATAGGGTCACTCATGCGAAGTCATTGACCTTTCGTGAGGACAAGGTAATGACCTTGCCAACCACGGCCTTCTCAGTCCCCTTTAGTCTGTGATAGCACTAACAGGCGGACGAGGCTTCACAATTATCTTATTAGTGTTTGATCCCCACCCGTGGTTTATTACTTAAGTTATCACTTATTAATCTAACTCTATGTGGGTTACCCTGACAGCCCCTTTGTGCGCCGGCCCCCACTAGAGCCACTCTCTCTAGACACTCTAGCACAAGCATATCCAACTCACAGGATTATATCAACAAGGAAAACCGAACCAACAATGGCTCAATCGCGAGGAACAACTCTCTCGCCCAAAAATCATGTGCATAACATTCACAAAAATGGTACAATCCCAGTGTACATTAACCCAAGCCAAAACATAAAATCCACCCTTAATTACAATCTCAATTACAACTCACAGTAACCCTGCCTCTGGAAGTTCTAACACTACTTAGGTTCCTAAAACCGCACAAATTAACTCTAGGGTTCAACCACCTGACATAAACCCAAAAAGGAGAAAAACAAATTAAATAAAATGAATAAACTCGAGAGTAAACGACACATCAACAACACCATAAAACAATTTTTGAAAGTATCCGACTGAATTCAAAGCACAATTTATTTCTACTTCACACAATAACACTATAATGTTGCATCCTTCAATTTTGACCAAACAATTTAAGAATAATCTCATAGCGTATTCTCTATTTCCTCAGTTAAACTATATTCTTATAAATTGTAAGAAAAATAATCATATTAATAAAAAACATCATCACAATAAATAAAATCATATTCGAAAATACATAAAAATGTAATATATATATATATATATATATATTTATATAAAACAAATACTAAAAGTCCATTATCAAATTAATCAATTAATAAATAGGTATTATATATTAATAAATATATATATTAATTAATATATATATATATATATTAATTTGTTTATTAATATAATAAATATATATACATGCCAAATTATAAAAATGTATTTCATAAACCGAATTCGATTTAAATAAAAATTGAATTACATATATATATCAAATTATAAAGTTTATTCCATAAGCCGAATTCGAATTACATATAAATTGAATTATAAAATCAAATTTAATGAATCATAAATGAAAATCGAATAAAATAAACTAATACACATAAAACTAAAAAAAATCGCATAACCCAAAAAGAACACGGGCTTCCATACGCAGGTAATGCCCACAGTACAAAGTACTGTGGGCAGTGGGGGGGGGTACGCAGCCCCCCACTGGCTGCGTCCAGCAGCCTTGGCTGCTGTGCACAGCCAGTGGGGCTGCGTACAGCCTCCACTGGGGGCCGTGGGCGGTACGGCCGCGGCCGGCCGCCCACCCCCAAAACATAAAATTTATTTATTTAAAAATTTAAATTTTATTTTATTTAAAAAAAACAACTATTTGATAATTATAATCGCCCATTCGGGCACAAATAACAAAGAATACAGGAACCTAATAAATTTTATATGTACATTTTTAATATCAAACATATGCGCCTGACACGCCCGGTACATAAAAAATTATATTATTAATTTCTGAATTCCTACGAAATCAGAGAAGGAATTTATAAAATTAAAACTCAATGGAATGAATATAAATATATTTTATTCATTATTTTACATATACGAAATCCGTACAATAAATGAATAAACTTACTCTTTTACATGAAACGAAATCACGCAGGTAATCATTATTTATCTGTGTATATATATATATATATATTTAATCACCCAACCAGAAAATTTTATATATATTTATATGTACAGTGGTTTCACACAAATATATAAATAAATTGTTTATCTAATAGATAGATCTGGGTATACAAATTTAAATAGTAATAAAAAAATAATAATTTTCTTTTCAAAGTAAACTTCAACACAATCACAAATTTATTTTCTTTCCAATCCATAATTTTTTTCACAACCAAATCTTATTGAATAAATTTCGAAGGGTTTTACAATAAAATATCAATTTGTTCAGTATCATACACAAATGAATTTGGGCACGAATATTCAACATAATAACAAAATAATTTTCAATAACCAAATGTAGATCTGACATGCAAATTCAATCTTCAGTCAAAATGATTTTTACTAAAACTCCCTACAGCAATTCAAGGGTTTCATACCAATAAATTTCCAAATCACAAATCTTCTTTTTATAAACTTTTCAATACATAGCCAATAGGTATTATTCAAGCACAATAAAATAGTAATAAATAGCAAAAATAAGAACCTGAAGTCCTTCGTCTGAAGAAGAATCCTTCTGAAAGCTCCTTTCGAATTTCTCCTGCCGATCCTTTTCAATCCCTCCTGGAGCTCTCTTTTCGAATTCACCTCTCTTCAAATCAATTATTTTTCTCCAAAAATTTACCATCCAAAAATTCTTATCTTTTATTTTTCTTTTATTTTTTTCTCTCTCCAAATCCCAGAACAATAGAGAAGAAGTTCTGTCCCTCAATAATCTTCTCATAAAACAATAATAAAACAAAATAAAACTCAATAAAGCTTCCATGCTTTCTTTTCTCAAAAAGCCTCCTTCCTATTGGTCCTTTTCAGCTTTTAAAAGCACAAAATTTATCTACAGTTTTTATTTAATAAAATTTATTTAAACAAGATATTATCTATGCTAATTTAATATTAATAAAAGATATTATTCAATTATCTTCAACAATATTTATTTAATTTAATTATAATCAACAATATTAATTTAAAATAATTATTTACTCTTATAATAAATTAAATCACTTTTTAATTTATAATATATTTAAATTTAACCATTTAACTAACACACAATTAAATCAAACAACTAAACAACCTTAATCCATCATCTTATAAAATAACGTTAATTAAATAAACATGAACCATAAATCACTGAATACTTCAACAAAACAAATTACACAAACAACGAAAACGAAAACCACAGTCATAACGTGACTCACAACAGACGACAACTTGGGACGGGGACGCTTCCAAACCTACTCCCTTTTTCAACATTTTTACCCGTTGGGCTAGTTTATTGCTCGCCCTGTCCTGCCGAAGCAGGTGGAATCGAGACTTATTCCTGCAATCCTGCATCCAAGCAAACGTCAAACAGCACATGTATACATATACATATAACTCAACATCCTACCGTGAGAAGGAATCGCAGTGTAGCAGGGCACTCATGAACGAGTGATGCTACCTGTCCTCTCACCTAATCTACTCTAACAATTACAATGTCAATAGTAACTAACATTTCTAATCCAAATAGATCATAAGATAACATTATACTAAACTACTGCATCATACTAATTACTAAACATTTGCATTATAAAGTAACACATAATTCTAATCATATGATCATAGAATTATCACATTGACATATAAAACATTCGAGAGAAAACATTGCATAGTAAAATAATCCAAACTCTACATATAGAGTATCATAATAATAATATCAATTGTAGCAATCAATTAAACTACACAACCACACACACCAAAACGATGAATCCATCACCAACACAATCCAGTATCACACTAACAAATAAAAGCAAACAATAGTAGTAAATAGTATCAAAAACATGGGGGTATTACAATGGTTATTGGTGTTCGTCTCCCCAAGCGTGGAATCGAGACTTGTACCTGCATACTGCGATACAGATGAAGTTAGTTATGTACATATATATATATATATATATATATATATATAACCAAAGCATTAAATCAAAATTCGTGAGTAGCGAAATCAACATAACAGGCACTTGCGAATGAGTGATGCCATTGTCCTTCATCACACCTATTCTAACAATTATAATCTATCCGATAAAATAACATTAAACTAACAATTCCTCTCATGACATAATTCATTAAATCATTGCATCACAATATATTTCTAAAAATCAACTAACATCACCAACCACAATCTCATATGAAGTAATCATGTCCACTAAAGAAGTAACAACATCATCAAACATCTAACCAACCAAATTAAACAATGATAGTATCATCACAATCACAAGTAGCAAATGAACGCATAGAAAAACAATAAATCCAAACAGTAAGAGGAGGGCATTACATCATGAAATTCTTGCATATAGATGTACAACAGTTCGTATAGATCATTGACACATGTGTATGTAAATGAAAAATTAAATTAGATCTATGATGTCTATTTAATTTAAACTTAACAAACTTTTGAAAGCACGCACCTGAGCTGATGATGTCTCAGGAGCCACCATCAGAATTTGTGGTTGGTCAAGACTAGCATACACTGCCCCATCTAGATATAATATATCAATTCACACATGTGTACAAATTCAAATTGAATTAGATATATATCCACACAAATTATTTAATATATATTGTCTAAGTACTGGCCCAAAAGGTGAGCTCAGATCTACAACACTCGACATATGCACATGATGATCATATTGAGTTTCAGGCATCATGTGATCATGCATCTACACCAAACACTTATTGAATTAATATTATATTATATATATAGTTTGATGTTATTATTTACATGAATTTTTCATATTTCAAACTTGAATTAAATTTAAGTTCAAAATATGAACATACCTGTGTAGGATGATCCTTAGAATATAGTAAATCTAGGTATGACCCCGTCCCAGATGCATGTGCATCGCCTGAAGTGGATGTCTGAGTATCCCTATAGCCTGAGCCTCCATGCTCTCTATTGGCCACTTCAGTGGCCGCATGTGTAGTCTGCTGAGTGAGATGTCCTGAAAGTGAACTCAATTCTCCTAATGTCGATAACATGGTCTGCTGCTGAAATGCAACGAGAACACTAGGAGAAGGAAGAGGAACAATAGGAGCAATTGGAGCACATCGCTGAGGATCGACACGTGCTCCTAGTCTATGTTGGGGCATGCCACGCCCAACTCCCTGAAATGACCTCATATCAAAATAGTTGGGATTTTTACCCAACTCAAACTCAGCCCATAACTTTCTCAAAAAGTATAAGGGCACCTCACTATTTCCATGTGGTGGAGTATCAAACACCATCCACCATTTATCCCAAAAATGTGCAGCTATCTGCGGGTGCCTACACCATAAAATTGAAATTCATTTTTTTGTGGGTGGAATGGGTTGGTTTGTATGGGGATTAATAAAATATTGGCACATGGCTTGTTTGGTAATTTTCAGGTCATTGATTTCTTTATATGACAATCCATCCGCATAGAATTGTCTCCTCTCTTCTCTCCATTGATGGAACCTAACTAGGTCCGCATCAATAGATCAAATAGAATAGACAATAGTTTGCATCGTAGATGCAAACCGTGCGAGATGGGGAGGGACTCTAGGCTCATTTTTTATGAGATCTATATTTCCTTGAATGACAATGAGGTTTGCTCAGATATTCTCTCTTAATTGATCTTCATCAACTATAGGAGAGGGTGGGGGGTTAGGCGATGGAGAATGTGGAGGTGTGTTAGGGTTATGTTCATGTGGTGGATTGGGATGTATGGGATCTATAGGAATTTCTTGATTGGGCATAAAATCCTCTAAATTAAACAATGGATCCATGTGAGCAATGATATGGCAACTACATGTTAAACAATTAAAAAATATATATCAACAAACTAATTAAATAATGCACATAATTTGAAAGTTATTTAAAAATCACATTTCAAACATGCACAAATTCAAAATATATTTCATTTGAAGACCATTTCATTTATAACATTATAAAATCCATAACATTAAAAGTTCATAGCATGTACACACATTAAATTGAGTCCAGTATGGGGTTGTTAATATGAAGGGTAGATTTATGAAATTATGGGGTTTTATTAAAATTTATTTAATCTCATTCATTATTTTCAAATAATACTAAAGATAAGAATGAAAAATTAATAGAAGACATTGAAAGGGACACATAGACATATTCACCAAATTTATCCCCTTAAGAAATGTCAAATTCCCCCTTAAGACATCGATTTACGATTTAGGGTATAGGATGGCTTAAGGGGATCTATGTGTAGTAAGGTCTTAGGACAAAATGGTCCATGGCTTAAGGGAATAAAATTTGGTGAAGTTTCCTAAGGCAACCAAATTTCATTTTAAGGTCCTACAATTCAAAATGAATAGATGTATTAATCAAGTATGACAAAATTTAATTAAATCTGAGGA
The DNA here is from genome assembly GCA_007258455.2 of Sequoia sempervirens. NCBI lineage: Eukaryota > Viridiplantae > Streptophyta > Pinopsida > Cupressales > Cupressaceae > Sequoia > Sequoia sempervirens. The sequence goes on along the minus strand of VDFB02237827.1, from coordinate 5,289 downwards.
CATAAATTGATTTATCTAAATTTTCAAATTTCATGTATATAGATACTATTATAGTTTTTTATATTTTATATATCTTTATTTGTGATTAAATATTGTTAAAGGCTACCTCTAGGAATACTCTCCTAGGTCTAGCTAATCCCAAAGTGAAGGAAAAATTATCCATTCTCAACAATCAGAAAAATGCAAGTACAAATATCATGAATCTATAACATGCAAGTACAAATATCTAAAAATGCTAGAGGGTTATCTAGGAAATTTAAGCAACCAAAATATTCCACAACCATCACTTTGTACATCCAAATAGAAGAACAAGGTTTTTTGGGAGCTTCTAGGTCACTAAGAGATCAACTCTACAACTAACATGTAATGAGGGTTCAATAATCCAATTCTTCTATTTAACCATGGATTTAAAGAATGAAACCAACATAAGAACTTTAAATAGTATTCAAAACAACTAGTACTTTCTCATGTAACTAAGAAGCCAAAAGCAAGAACCCAACATGAAAAATCTTCCATTTTACATGACCACATAATACATGAAAATAGAAATTTAATCTTAGAGGATAGTCTCATAATACCAAATAAGATCTGCAAGTCATAACCATGAAACATGAAAACACATCACCAACTCCAAGATCTTCCACCTTAAGCATTCTTAAATTCCCACAATATTTCTATGCTCAAAAACAAAATGGAGGATTACCCAAAACTCACAAACCATTGATCAATAACATGCAAATAGATGGAACCCAAAAAACCCACCTCAAATATGATAAAAAAATCTTATGTAAAATTCCTACAAACCCCTTAATAATTAAACTTTAAAAAACAAGATTAAACTACTAAACATACAAGTATTTCCACATCGATCTTTCAAGGAGAATATTATATGAAGAAATATAAAAAAAATAAAATCCTTTCGCACGTAAACAACACTTATAAAGGAAAAAAGAGAGAAATAAGAATATATGCAACTATAAGAAGGAAAGAGATATAAATATACTTTATGCATCCCATTTCAAGAATAACTATCCTCTAATTTACCACACAACTTGATGCATTGTTAGATGATTTATGGTTATAATATACTCATAGGGATTCTATAGAATACAACAATGATATCAAAAATCCTAATCCTATTAAAAAAAAGGATAGAATAACTCTATAAAATACATTGCATACATATTCTACCCCAAGAATCCAATATATAGACATAAGGATTCCTAGGAAATAACAAAATGGCAACACCACAGTCACTAATAATGCATGAAAATACTATGGTAAGTAATTTTTTATGACTCTCACATGTGTTGACCCATCCTAAAATAGATAATAACTCTTACACAATCTCTTTATTTCAACTTCACTATACAGGTTGGCCTAAGTAACTCTCAAGAACTCATCTAAGAGACACAAGATCTCTATAGTGGGACAAAGTAGTTAAGAAGAAATTATAAGTTTAACACTAACATTAAAATTTATAATCTCATTCATTGTTTTCAAAGAATACTAAAGATAAGAATGAAAAATTAATAGAATACATTCAAAAGGACACATAGATATATGCTAGTGACCTAATTGCAATGTACAAAATAAACAAAGATGAGCTTGAGCTCTACTCACCAAATTTTGAGAACTTCTTTGATCCCCTTAAGAAATGTCATATTAGGACCCCTTAAGACATCGATTTACGATTTATGGTGATAGGATGGCTTAAGGGGGTCTATGTCTAGTAAGGTGGACTAGGAAAAAATGTTCCATGGCTTAAGGGAATAAAATTTGGTGGAGTTGCCTAAGGCAACCAAATTTAATTTTAAGGTCCTACAACAAAATGAATGCTAAATAAGGGTTTAGGGTTTAGATTTAGAGATTTGATGACATGAAAACATATAGAAGACACATGATGGATTTTGAACCTATTTGGACCTCCAAGCACTCTTGGATGATTTAAAAAGGAAGAGGAGATCTAAACCCTAAACCCTAGACCCAATTTTTTTTTCTAATTATATATTTTTTGAAACGTTTATATGACATAGACTCTTCCTTTGAATATTTATATAAATTCTAGACGTGCATGGATTTTCAAAAAAAGAACCTAACTGCCACTAAGTGAGGAATCAATTGATCAATTCAATAAATAAATAATCTTAGAAAATAAACCTTTGGTTATAGAATTGAAAGGAAACCAAATTTAATTATAGGGTCCTACAACAAAATGAATGCTAAATTAGGGTTTAGGGTTTAGATTTAAAGAGATTTGATGACATGAAAACATATAGAAGTCACATGAATAAATTTTTACAAGTAAATGAGAAACCCTACCACCTAAACTTAGTGCTTTGAATAAAATATGTGACATTCTAGGAATAGCTTCAATATATCAACAATTAGGAATTTTAGATTTCAATTATAAGTAAGTTGTTGAGTTATGATGGATTTTGAACCTATTTGGACCTCTAAGCACTCTTGGATGATTTAAAAAGGAAGAGGAGATCTAAACCCTAAACCCTAAACTACAAGTTTCTCAAAAAAGTAATTTGAATTTTCCAAATTGAAATGTTCATGCTACAAGTTAGCTTTGATAAACTAGTTTAGAGAAAGTACAACATTTAGTTTTCCTAATCTAGAACAATGCCACTACACATGAGATTTAAAATAGGAATTAGATTACACACTTGTCTTATAGATCTTATGAATAACATCCTATAAATTAAGGCTTAACTATGATCATAATGCATCCTTACATAATTCACAAAGGATCTCATCCAAATAAGAGAAATGGGTAGAAATCATTCATGCTTCACATTTCAATATTTATTTGATTTAATAACATTTATGTGTCTAGCTCTATCCATATTGCACATAGTCTATCTATAGCCCATTTTAGGTTTACGTAAATTAGGGTAAATAGCCCATCTTAGGTTTACGTAAATTAGGGTAAATAGGGTTTTAGGTTTACATTTTAGGGTTTAGGTCCAAAGATTAACCTATGTAAATTTTGTAACCTAGGGTTTCTAGGGTTTTGAAATTTCTAAGTTTTAAATGTGTTCAATTTAGGTTTAGTTTTTATGGTTTTCAATTTACAATTTAAATTTCTTTGTTTCATTGACATTTTTCATTTTTTAAATGCAATTAAAAACTATAAAACATTGAACTAAAACACACTAAACAAACAAAAATTGAATACTAATTACAAAACAAAAAAAAGATATAAAGCAAAAAAAATAAAAAATTCAACCAACCTAGAGGTTGATGAGGTCTAGTGTCAATGGAGACGTACTCTTTGTCTACCAAGGCCTCTAGCAAAAACACATATGCACTCTCCTTGTTCTCTCCATTTAGGAATGGTGGAAAAATGAATTATAGTCGCTATTTAAAAATACTTTCTCCAAAACACGACGTGATTTCAAAACGATATGCAAACGCGACGTTTCATAACACGACGCGTTTAGGTTCACATACTGACCAAATTTATACTGCTCGTGATCCAGGCCTGGCACTAATCCAGAATGTGTACGATTTCTTCGAAAAACACGCATGCTTCCTCAGGAAACTTTTTTTCCCCAGATTTCCCTTCATGTACCCAACTTCTTTCTTTACCCACTTCACAATATAGACATTTCATGTAGACATTGTAAAATAAATTTCACAACACAAGGGAAAATTCCACAACAATGAAAACCTTCTCCTTTCCATATAGGCTAGGTAAGCTATGCTAGTAATTCACAATGGGGTTATGATGTGAATTCTTTGATTCCCATTGGTCATAAAATTCCTACACACTTGATCACCATTGTTAGTTTTTCATAAACGAGATCATAATTGAAGGAACAAAAATTTTACTATATTTAAAAACCACATTTAGTCAATTCATGTCATCATATAAATCACCTATCAATAACATTCAAATTCAATCTGAATATAAATTATAGGCATGTACTTTATATTTTTATCAACTAACAAACAACACGATTCATCTTGAAATAACTCATAATTTGAAACTATTCATATATGTATTTCATAAAGAGGAGGATAGACTAATTAAATCATTCACATAACATCCTTATAACCATTATCAAGATGAAACCTTGCATTCAATATAAATATCATGAATTGAGATAATTTTGTAAAATAAAAGGTCCAATGATTTATTAATAAATCGCAATATAAAATGTCTTATAGTGATGTCAAAAAATATTGTAGGAGTATCTAAAGAATAATGTAATAATAAATCATTAATTGATGGACCTCACATCCCCCCTAGGATTGGACTTCCTCCTAGAATTCCTTCTAGGGTGGAGCAAATAATCCATCATTTAGCCAAGGAAATATGATTCTCAATTTCAATAGAGGAATATTTTAATTGAGGAAAACCAACATAAAACATGGCTTAGTGTTTTATCCTACTATAGGTGTAAATAAGCATCACACTATTCCTAACCAAAATTACATCATTACATGTCTTGTGATACTAAGACAAGGTGTCTGAAACTTGATTTAGTATATGAAATAATACATGAATCACATAAAAGGGAAATACCATAGTAATACATACAAAATTTCCAATAATTTATGAGGCCATTATGTGAGACTTATTATGATGACCAAGACAATCTATAAATTTTATGTTGTTTTAATAAGTTCAAATAATGCTAGATTAGTGAATCATTTGATTCCTTGATGAATATTGTTAAATACAATATGGCATTTGGACTCATTTACCTACAAATTGGGTAAATCTCTACCTTTATTACCCTAGAACACATTATGTTAAAAATGAAAGTGTAATGGACAAATTCATGTATATTTAGGTTTCAAGGTATAGGAAACCATTAGTTTGCACCAATTATATGGTTGATGTTCTAATTTTAATGACCTAGTTTGAATGATTATTATGGCTATTATGCCTTATTAAATGGGAATTGGAAAAATCATTAGGAATGTATGCAAGCATTATGAGCTAAACAAATTTATGATTGAATGAATGATGTGTACCTAACTCAATCCAAATGATTTATGATTGAGAGAGTAATGAATAATGGAAAAAAATATAATTATTAGCAGTTTTTTTAATACACTAACAATACTAATGGTCTTATTATTATTAAATTTTAATATTAAGGTTCATGAAAATAATAATAATAATAGAGAGGAAGTTAGTATCGTGGGAAATAATGATGCACTAATTAGCACTAATAGCAATCAATGTTGAAATATTTGAAAAGTGGATAATCTCACTAAATTTTTGAGTGGTAATTATTGTTGGTATGAAGGTTATAAATATTATTT
>VDFB02237826.1:0-11767 GCA_007258455.2 Sequoia sempervirens | reverse complement strand
TTGTGGGGGTTGAACCTTGCACCTCCCATCTCCTAAACATCCACTCAACCATTCCACCACATAGCACGTGCTAACTAATAATGGAGGAAATTTAGTTTTGATATGTTGGAGTTCAAATTTGGGAGATAAGAAAAGTGAGGCAGGGCTTGAACCTCTAACCACCCCGCCCCTAAAATTAAGGCTCACCACTAGACCATAAAAACTTTCATGAATATTTAGGGGCTCGGTTTTTTAAAAATAAGAGTAAAGCTTGTATCCCCTTAAAATTAAAAGATTTAACCGGGCTTTTTAAAATAACAAATTTAATCCCTAATTAAAATACAATCTTCCCAAAATTAAGGAAGCCCAAGAATGGAAAATCTAAAGGGCCTAAATAATATTTAAATTATTTTGAGGGGATTTTTAATGATTTTTATATGTAAATAGGGGGATTTTCAAATATTTTTACTATGTAAAGGGAGATTAGGGAATATTGTAAAATCAATTGGTTGGTAACCAAATTGAGTAAATTTCTTGTATAAAAAGGGGGGTAGCTTAGGAGTTTGGGTAAGTGGTGACTTGGGAGAATTATCTTGGTGAAATTTTGCTCTCATCCCATGCTTTCAAGGAGATTGTTCTTACGCACTTTGGAGGAGCTTTTCAAAATTTCTTTGTAAAACAAGGAGAAATCATGCTAGAGTTATGTACTGATTTTTTGGAGAATTAATCGGATTGGTCCACTCATTGGAGAGGGGCTCCAGACAAATAAGCTATTTAATTTTAACCTCTGCTATCAACTCTGTTTGCATTTTCTCTCTTCTCTCTAATTCTGATTTTCATCACTTTGTTATTTACATTTATTTAATTAATGTTCGTGTGTTAATTTTGTTTAAATAATTTGGATTTAAAATTATAAACGTTATGCATTCAAATGCAAATTGTCATAGATCCCAGAAAACAAATCATCTATGTATAGAAACATCATTATCTAAATTCCCGTATAGGGTATATTGGAGAATTAAGACACTTCCTTGAAGAAAATCATGTTTCATCATTCTTAGTATATAATACTAATGATAAACATACACTCCTATTATGGTGTATTTATAAACACTTTCATAGAAAAGCATAAAAAAATTTATTTTCCTTTCTATAAGCAAATGCTATGACTCACTAAAGCAAGCATTCTCAAGCAATTTCAATTAAAGAAATCAAGACTCATTCTTTCATAATAAAAGACAAATAAAAGATGATTAAATCCTCATGCTTGTAATACACTTGATCCAATTGACTAGATTCTCAGCCTTCCAATGACAGCTTGCTAGCTTCACTTTAACTACTCAAAGAAATACTTCACTATATCCTCTTCCTCTAGACACAAAAGATAACTCTATGCTCTCACAAAGTGACTCTATGCTCTCACAAAATATAACTCTCAAAATATTTACAACAAAATAAACTTGCAGAAATTTGCATCCCAAATGAGAGAGCTAGCCCATTTATTTATACAAAATATTGAGACATTGAAGCCAAAAGAAAAGGTGTGTCAATCGACACCACTCCAACATGCTAAATGACTCACCTCTCACAACAAGGTGGCAAAAATCCAAGTGAAAAATCAACTTGGTATTCTATAGATTGACCCCCTTTGTTTGACAACAACTCAAGACTAATTCAAATATGAACATGCCTAAAAGATGAGAATCGACTCGCAAACAAGATAGACTTCTACATAAAGATAGTTTTCATATGTTGGCACCATGTAATAGCCATCTTCCTATTCTTTTGGCGTGGTTTATCTCAATGAAACAATCCACTTTAAACAAGCAACACATATCCCTTGTCGACTTAGTCATAGTCTATTCTTTTGACAAAGAAAAGATGAGTCGTCTCCTCTATAATAGCATTTAAGCTTGTGCTTTGACCAAGAACATTTCTTGCTGATTATTCCTTTTATCATGCATTTAAACCACTTGCACAACAAAAATGTGATTTAATATTTCCATTGCTTTCATCTTTTGGATAAATGCATTTAAAGGTATAAGTAATTCGCTGCTATAAAATAGCGATGCATTTTAAATGGTATCGACCATGGATTATTACTCCATATCGGCCTTTATCATTTGCACATTACTTGCATAGATCAGCCTTTAATACTTTGCATAGCATATATATAAATCGGCCTCAAATACTTCTTCTAAGGCTGCACCATAGTCTTGGCTTTGGTTGCAACATATCACTTTAGTATTTAAACTAATAGTTGCATTTATCTTATGTGCTCAAGGAAAACGTGGCTGTTATAATGCAGCATGTAACTCTACACAACAGTGTTAATACTTAGCATAGTGCTATAGTATGAAGCGCCATACATAAGTTTATGCGTTGCTCATGTATGCAACTCTATTTACAAATAAACTCATTTATGGCTGCACACCACTAAAATGTTCCACATAGTTTCTATTTGAAAAGCTTAACATTACCATGGGCTGCATAGTTAAGCATTACATCACATTAAATGTGTATATAAGTGGTGCCATATATATTCATTAAATAGACCACAATATATATATTATATATATTCTTTTGACAAATAAGTTTATTGAAATATATCATTCGATACTCAAATGAATATATCCATGTTATCCTTTACAAAAAAATTATGTGTGTGTATATACATACACATACACACACATATGTATATTTATGCACAATAATAATAATAATAACAATGCAATGTTGTGTATATATAAATCTACACACATTTATTTTACGCATATATACAATATAGACCATTGCTTTGATAATAAAACACACATATTCATACCCTCATCGACAAGTATACATATTAAGTGTATACACATACACACACACACACACACACACACACACACACACACACACACATATATATAATTGATTCCTCATGTGAGTACATTCGTAAGTATTTCTACTTGCATACATATGCATATAATTATGCTCTCATGCACATATCAATGTATATATACCTATATAGATGTATACATTTAACGTTCATATGAATCGATGTAATGACAACTATTCATAAAGCTCAAAGACTCAAAGATTGAATCACAACAACTTGATCAAGCAATCAAAGACGATCATAACCAAAACCACAATCAATCAGGTCAACCAACTAATTCCAATAATCCAAGAATAAGATGAAGGGTTCACTCATCGAATCCAAACTGACTCGACTCTTCTAAACCAAATCTAGGTCGTGAGTGTGTGTGTAAAAGCTCATTTAGGTATCTTTAAGGGTTATCCGACCAATCACTTCTCCTGAGTGATACTTCCCCTCCCTTCCAAAGGATTGAACTTGTCCCTGCAATCAACTTAGCACATTTGTAATGGTAGTTAGACATTCATTATAAATCCACATGCATCATAAAACTTTAGCATATTCATATAGCAATGTATGTTCTTCATCAATGTAAAAATATTTACTCTTTCAAAGCCACATTTAACATTTATCAACACTTATTTCAGTATTCCATTCTTTTAGCAAGCATTTCAAAATCATGATTGCATTTATCATCCTTTTTACTCGTGAAGGTAAAAGTAAATCAGTAATAATAACACGGGGTGTGACATATTTCCCCCCTTGTGAATCATTGTCCCCAATTATTTTTAACATATATTCAAATAAAGGTTTTACTTACTATTTCCAAATCATGTAAGAATTATTAAATAATTTTCCCTTGTAACATCACTCCTTGCAATCTTGTCCTTCTTGGACCTTACATTGAGTGTCCTTGTTAACGCATAGGGAGAACTTGTGTTCCTTACACATACTTTCTCTCTCAAAGAGCTTTATACATTATAATCATATTACCACATATGTACATCATAAGTACAATAGTAACTATATACCACATGACACCTATGCCATAGTAACTGAAAAACAAGTTCTCATTGGCTAAATGCACTTATCTTTAGGGTAACCCAAATTGATAAGAAATTTTGGTGTATTGTACACTACATTGTGGGTCCCATCCTTTTATTTGGTATTTACACCTTAGGACAACTCTGAATTCGAGACCGTCCATCACTTATCTATTTTCCTTAAGCATAAAAGTAATGCTCTTGACTATTTGTTTGTCTTGAGCATAACACTACTCTTGGACACCTGTCAATTTTGAACATAATGATACTACTTCATATTTCAAGCTTTGTATCAAAAATTTTTCTCATTGATCTTTTTAACTTCTATTCCTTTTGACAACCTTTCTGGACTAAGGTACCCCATTTCTTAGACTATTTTAGCCTAATAGAGATTTCAACCTCCCTTTCCATATAATGGATCAAACCTCAATGATAGAAGTTTATAAGTATTTGAGAAATCCTTCAAGATTTGGTTTATCACTTTTTCCCATCTGGCTATAATAATATATTAAGCATTCATTCAATTGAATTTCTCGTAATGATCATAGTTTAAAACCTTATCATTATTTTTGTTCACATACGAGATAAGCATTATCAATTCGATTGCACAGATATTTCGATTATTTAAATCTAGCAATCTGTTGAAACATGGAAGATTCTAGAACACATGGGTTGCCTAAGCTGAGAATCAATCTCGGAGGCTGGTTCCCTGATGAAAACCTCCTAAAAACTAACTGACGTGGCTGGGAAAGAGATAGAAAGCTTGCTTGAATTGAAATTCTAAAGCTACGAGAGGTGATTGCACCTAAATGATAATGACTTGCAATTATGACTCACAATAAACTTCTCAAAACTCTAATCTGCACAACCAGATTCAATAATTTAATCACTTGAATGATTTAAACAGAGGCTTTGATCTAATGCAATATTGAGGGAAAATGAGGTTTTCACGACAAAATTTATTAACCAATTAATAAGCACAATGCATAACCAGTGAACTTAAACTAAATTGCATACAGATATGTGAAAAAGACAAAAAATTAGAGGTTTCAGAACTGAAACACAGTAATTCTTCGATCGAATTCTTCACAAAAACGATGCTTGAAATCTAGAAGGCAAACTCTAAAGAACTGAAACTCAAAAGAATCTTCTGCAATTACACACTTTGAACCTATAAAAAACACTGCTATATTAATCTGAAAGTTGAGTCACAAGATAGTCTTCTTTGTTAAAAGCAAAGGTAGAAAACAAGAACTAGATTGAAAAAGATAAACTTTTTCAATATATACAAAAAAGGCACTCCAAAGTGCATGAATAGTAACTGAAAGTCATCAGAAAGTGAAAAGATGACAATTACAATGTGAAATCCGAGCACAAGTGAAAATCCCTGAAAAAGTGGCTCAAACTCATGCAAAAATGAGTGAACACCAACTCAAACTGGCGATCATAAAGCGTGTAACTGATCTGCAACTCGAACTGGACCGAAAATCCCTGAAAAAGTGGCTTAAAGCATTTGAAAATCACCTCGTTTGTATCAATCCACCCATGCACATCCTTCTCATTAAGTCTTCAGTTAAAACTGATGTACAATTGGAGTAATACATGTCTTAGCTTTACATAATGTTCTTATTTGCATTTAGATGATAAATTAATCAAATGATTTATTTCATCATTCAATTAATTTATTTACATTATTTATGCAAATAAGAACAAAGAAAAATAAAGCTAATTTATTTCATTTCACATTATGATCTTCAAACAATAGTTATAACTCATCTTCAAAAACATTCATTTATTTGCATTTTAAAATACTAAATTAATTAAATGATTTAAGAAATATCATTTAATTAATTAGTTTACAAGATTTAATGCAAATAAACAAATGTTTAACCCATCAAAATGAATTTAGGGAGAATAAATAAGAGGTCAAAATTATTAGGGTTCAAACCCTAAAAAGCAACAAAGACATTTCATTTTTTTGCATTTTTATGAAGTCTCCTCTTTGCTGGGCACCGCCACTCCTCAAACCCTAGCCACGAACTTGTTGTTTTCTAGATTTTCACCATTGTTGAACTTCAAATATGGTTTCTTTTGGTCGAAATAAGAGCAAAAGACGTTTTTCCAAAAACGTGGAGAGCATTTTGAACATGATTTTTTGTTTTAAATGGTGTTCTTTCATTTTTCTGTGATCTTTGTGCGAACTGGGCACGAATCTGCATCTTGTTTGGCCGCCATTGACTTCTTGAGCTACGAACTTGTTGCAAGAACTTTTCAAATTCGAAAATAAGAAGATTTCATCAGGTATTTTGAGATAAAAGTCTAGTTATTTTACGCATTTGTGCGAATTTCTGGAAGTTCTCTTCTTTTCTTGAAGCTGCCATGAACATCTGGAAGTATTTATGAACAAGATTCGCTTATGAACTTCGAATCCGTGTCTTTCTTCTTTGAATCTGCAATATTTCTGAAAGTTTCTTCACTTTTGCGCCGCCATGAACATCTTTTGAAGTATTTTCTTTAAAAATAAAGAATAAATTGCTTGCAAAAATCGAATCTGGTCTTTTTCTGCTTTAGATCTGCAATATTTTTACTCTTATAAGCTGCACCATGGACATAAATTTCTGTTTTCTGCAAAAACATGGCATTTTAACTCACAAAAGATGAAATGCTTCAATTTTCTGTTAAAATACAGTCACGTTTTTCAAATCTGGGCATTTTTCTCTCTTTGAATTTGCAAAAACTTCACTTTCAAGCTGCGCCATGAGGATTTCCTTTTGATCTCTGCAAAACATTTCACTTGAACTCATAACAGATGGAAAACTTTAATTTTCTGTGTATTACAGCCACGTTTTTCTTAAATCTGGGCATTTTAAACTCAGATTTAAAAAAAAACCTCTGGTTTGTTGTTAATCTTTCACTGTATAACTCTACAGGTTGCATTTTCTATTTTAAATGACTCAGAAATCTGAAGCTTCAATGTATTCTTGTGTTGAAGATGAAAACTTTGGTTTGTTGTCCTGTGACACCTTTTGAATATTTTCTAATTTATAGCAAAGTGTTGTTTATTTAATGATAATTGTTGCTCAAATCTGGACCTTTCAAAGTAATGACTTTGCTTCTCAGTTACTTGTATTTTGAGTTGATGAACATGAAAGCTTTTTGTTTTTGTTGTCTCTTGAACTTGAATGCATAACTACTACATACTTTTGAAGCTATGAATACTTCAAATGCATGAATACTTTGTCTCTCTTCAAATGTAAAAAGGCTCTTCATTTCACTAAAATGCAATGTAAAAATATGAAGCAGAGCTGAACAAAGTATTATCAAAATTGATGAGTTCTTCACACTATTCTTTTGAATTTCTTTGAAATAAGACTGCTTATATGATTATCCTTTAATTTCAGCAACTCTATTAATGACTGTTTTAACAATGTTAACGAACTCTCGTATGTAACTTGAGAGTGTATCCTTTTGATATGCCGGGCTCAACCCTTGTGGGAGCCCGTTTTACTCCACATATCTGACGAAATGAACTCGAACATGATAAACCTGTTCCTACACACTGAAACAAACATGTTAGCAAAATAAAAGAAGATGAAAGCTTCCATTGAATTATGTCTTTCCTCTTGATATTTTGCAATCATCTGATGAATGCTTGGTTTAATGCAAATTACATTCCTGTCTGTAGCATAGGTGTAAGGCAGAAAGTAATTCACCATTGCTTAGAGTATAACTCTAATACCATTTCCTTAATGATTTTGCAGGTACACGAAGCGATGAAGCGAGGCTACAACTGCTTGGAGGCACGACGGCTAGAAGCACCAACGAAGTGATTCATCATTACAAGAAATGATGAATTGCTTCTCTCCTTTACTCTTATGTTATTTTCAGCTGTGTAGTCTATCCATTTAAATTTTGTATTCATCTCTTGATTGTTAGAAACAAACTTAGTTACTCTCACGGCTTGTGCGAGATTCAGCATTTCACAAAATGAATAAAAGTATCACTATGCAAATTTTCTTAATTTTCTGTTTTAAAAATTTGCACAATAAACTATGCCTCATATGTAAGATAATCTCAATGATGATCAATGAACACTCAATCAGCAAAAATATGATTTTTTTTTGTACCTATAAATGATGAACTTCATTCAGCTCTACCTGTTTGAGCTTGGAGTGAAAAGATAGGTAACAAATTGGCGACCTCTGCGGAGTGTTTGCCTGCTAAACACAATAGACCAGTTGCCTAGCATATTCATTGGGTATGGATTCCTTCTTTGCTCTTCAAATTTTAGAAAATTGTAACTCAGCATCAAACAAAAACTGAAAGAAACTACTGAAATTCTGTTTATGACATACTCTGAAAACCAGGTGCAACAACTGCACTTATTGAAAACCAGACAAAGCTGAAATGAAATGTGTCAGCAGGCACTTATTGAAAGCATACTAAAACTTGAAAACTATTCTACTATGTACAGCAATAAGCCTGAAGCTTAATAACACTGCTTCAAATGAATCCCGTTGACAGGGATTGGTAGTACCTCACCATCCAGCTTTGAGAGTTGGAAAGCATTATATTCTTTCTCTGCTGTTATAATGTATGGGCCATCCCACATGGCATCAAACTTAGAATGTTTGCCAGGCCTGCTCTTCAACTCATCCCATTTGAAAACTAAGTCACCTTCATTGAAGATTCGTGCAACTGCTTTTCTGTCGAATGTCTTTTTCATCTGAGAGTGATGAATCTAAAGCTTTCTGAAAGCTTCTTTCCTGGTCTCATCCAACTCTGTTAACTCAGCAAGCCTAACTTGCATTAGCTCCTCTTCAAGTAACTCTAGTTCCTTTATGTAGCTCAGAGTTGGGAATTCTATTGATATAGGTAGCCAGGCCTCCTTACGATAAACCAAAACATATGGTGAAAAACTTGATGACCATTTTGGTGTAACTCTATCAGCCCAAAGGGCTAATTTAAGCTTGTCATGCCATGGCCTCTGATTATCTTCAATTGTCTTCTTGATGATCTTAATCAGATTCTTATTTTTTGATTCAGCTTGTCCATTACCTTGAGGGTAATAATTGGATGAAGTGTTCAGATAAACATTATTCTTTACTGATCAATCTGAAACTCTTAAGCCAACAAATGCTAAAGCATTATCTGAAATAATGGACTCGGGTGTACCAACACGATCAGAAAGCTCAAACTCACTGCCAAGTCATAACTGATACATGCACTATTCCAATTGAACTGCAACTCCCTGAAAAAGTGGCTTAAAGCATGCAAAACTGCGTCGTTTTTACCAATTTCGCCCATGGGAACTGAAACTCCAACTCTATTATCATGTGCATGATAAAAATATCTCTCACTTCAATTAACTTTGCTTATTATAATATCTTTTATTTGCATTTGTGACTAAATTAATTAAATGATCTATAATTTAATCATTTAATAAATTTAGCTATTATTGATCAATGCACATAACAGATATTAAAGTAATAAACAAAACTTAACTGGAAAACCCAAAATCATACATACATACTTGGCATATTTTTCTAAATATTTCCACATTTAATTGATAGAAGTGGCCGACCACACTCACTCAATTATATTTGACCATACCATTAGCCCATTTTTTGGGAATATTTGACAAAGCTGCTCTCACATAATAATTCAAAATTATTATTCAAAGGCAATAATCAACTTTCAATGTTGACTTTAGGGAAAATGAGCAAAAAGAGCTAACAAAACTTAAACTCGTTATCATTTCTCTGCATTAGACTTAGAGGAGTTTGAAGAAAATAGCCGCTGCCACCCAAACCCTAGCCGCACTTGCTGATATTTCTGGTTTTTCCACCATTAAAGAGCTCGAATCTGGTCTTTCCTTGGCCGCCATTGTCATCTTGAAGCCATGAACTTGCTGTTTCTATGTATTTTCTGTCATGAAGAAGTTCAAATCTGATTTATTTTGGGCGAATCTGCAGTATGACGTTTTTTATGAAAAATGTGGAAGTATTTTGGGGCGCAATTTCTGTTCCTAGATGATGCTCTGCCATTTATCTGTGGTTTTGCTTCAAATTTTGGAAAAAATCTGCATCTAACTTGGCCGCCATGAGATCTGAAGCTACGAACTTTGTTCAAACACTCTTCAAATTCAAAAATAAGAAGATTTCTGAAGGTATTTTGAGATAATAGTCTGATTTTTGTTGCTTTTCCTGTGCATTTCTAAGAGCTTTCTCTACTTCTTGAAGCACCATTGAACATTTTTTGAAATATTTTGACAGATAAAGAACAATCCTTGCTTTAAAAAAATTTGAATCTATGTCTTGTTCTTTTGAAACTGCAAAAATCTTCACTCTTAAGCTGATTTTTTCCCATATTTCTAAGACAACAACTTTAAGACTTCTGGGTACTGTAAATAACATTTTATTTCTGTATCTTTCTGTATTTGAAGCTTCAAATATTCATGATAGCAAAGAAAATGTATTTCCCAGTTTGAAATCTCATCTGGGTATATGCGAAAAAAAACTCCTCCAGGCCGCCATGAATGATATTAGATCTGGGTATTTTTGTCTCATCATATTTCCTGTTTCTTTTTAAGAGCAAAACCTTCATAGCTGTAGTTGTGTTTGTATGGCAAAGCACGCCTGAACAATTTCTCTTGACGAGCCTCAAGACCACAATAAAGAATTTTGTACATTGCTTCTTGCTACTGACTATAGATGAAGAAGATTTAACCTTTCCATTCCTTATAAAATATACTTCCTTACACACTGCAAGCCTGTACAGCTTGTCTCATTAGAAAAAATCAAATACAACACTGTTTCAATGAGACAGATTCTCAACATTTTGTAACTGATAAGAAGATTAAAAATGCACAAGATTGTCTTGATATTGAGCCATTCTTCTATTGTTGATGCTTTCTCACTTTAGGAATTTGACTGAAAGAGAAAATGCCTTTCTCTCTTTGTTGTCTCATAAAAATGAAAGTCTAAAACTGATCTGAATGCTCAATCATTATATTAACACATAGAAATTCAAAAACAATGATGATTCATGATGAAAACTAGTTCTGATATCTCTCATTTTGCATACTTCGTTGTTGCTCTACCAGTTCAAACTTCTCACTGTCCTTCAAAGTTACTGACAAGGATGCTCTTATTTGTAATCATTATCACATATTTTCTAGCAATTTGTGCTATGCATTGTGATAAGTTATGATGCTTTGCTCTTACTGTGTGTACCATCGAATGTGTTTTCACCATCACATTCAGCAAATTAATAAGTATTGTACTTTTCCTCTGTTTTCTCATCTTTGACTCAAACAAAAGTTTCGAGGTATCATGCATTTTCTAGAACAACACTCCTTCTACTTATGAATGTAATACTTTCATTTACCCAGCTCAATGTATGAATCAGCTTACTATCTTCTTTCACTCATTGTTCTTTGCTAAACATGGAAATTCTTCTCATAATGTTGAAGTTAAACTGTTATCTTGAGTCTTCTGTAGACTGTGCATGCACTTGATGGTGTAAGAAACAAAACAAAATGCTAAATGCTCTGTTTATCTGCCATGCTACTTTACTGTTCCTTTGATTTGTGAGCAAAAGATAATTGCTCAATCAGTTCCGTCATGCTGATTTAGACTGTTTTTATCATTTGATATTATAGCACAGTAATCCTTTCTTGCTCTATAATTGAAACCTGATATGTCGGGCTCAACCCTTGTGGGAGCCCGTTTTACTCCACATATCTGATGAAATGAACTTGAATATGATAAACACATTCCACGCACATTGAAACAAACATGTCAACAAAAATATAAGAAGCTAAAGCTTCCATTGAATTATGTCTTTCCGCTTGATCTTTTCAATTGCTCGATGAATGCTTGGT
>VDFB02237823.1:0-15402 GCA_007258455.2 Sequoia sempervirens | reverse complement strand
GACAACCGGAAAAGACAATGGTGCCTCCAGACAGGCTACGATCAAGAAGCTGAGCAAGACATTCATGCCGGAGACGAAGTTTATCTCAAAGTTGGGCAAGTTGACAGACACGAACCTGGGCTCTGTCAACCTGGAAACATTCAAGAATAGGCTGTTCGGGATTGGAAGTCATCGGGCGTCGGTCACTTCGCACAACATCGTCCGAAGTGGGTTATATGCAGCAGCTGGTTTTCCGCCAGCTATTCAGTGTTCAGAGTTGATTATGGAGTGCGCCAACTGTTACGAGAAAGAACACCGGTCGATCACGACACCAGATGGCCAAGTGCTTGCTAATCTTACTCCGGCAGCCATTGGTGAAGCTTTTGTGATCCCGGTGCATAGAAACATGATCTACAAGTCCAGGGAGCGAGCAGAGCGTATGTATGCTTCTGCCTTTGAACGATGCATGGACACTATTAACACTCACTGGATGAGCACTCCGAGGCCGTCTCGTACGAAGCTGCCGAAGCAGATCATAGCAGAGGACTTGAAGCAGGAATATTGTGATCTCATCATGTTGCTGAGCAGGGTTGGTGGTTGCCCTCAGTCTTATATTTTTGAGCCGTGGATGTTTTATTACATCAACCTGGTGTTGGAGGGCAAGGATTATGTCAATTGGGCTGAGATGATCAGCGATAACATACATGAGCAGCTCCTGAGTTTGCGGAGGACAAAGACATTTTACATGAGTTCCTATCTGATTTATATGTTGGCACGGATGACGAGGTACAGAGGGATTTCTTACAAGGAACCCATCGGTTGTGGCTCTCACCAATTCAAAATTCATGAGGCGTGTACGCAGTTGCACCTGTCAAGCACAACCCATTACAAACGTGTCAATGATTCATTCACCATGTACATCACGAGGCTGCTTCAGGAGAGGTTACAGTGCAGAATCTCTAGAAATGCCCAGGAGCTAATTGAAAGGTATGGGTGCTGGTTCATACAGTTTCCAAGATTTTCATACATTAGGCTGCAAGGATTTTCTTCATACCCATATAGGCTGCCTAAGTACCCAACCGATAAGATAATAATGCTAGAGATAGCTAGACAGTTGCTGGCTTTTGACAAAATCCAGAAGAAAAAGAAGAAAGGAGGGATAGAGTTTCCAGTTGTGATGGGCAACTCGGATGAGGTTTGTCCTTCGATACAGGCATGTAGAGAAGCTGAAAGTGAGCTTCAATTTTATCATTTCTCATATCACACTAGTATACAACACTATGACCCGCACCATAACATCAACTGGGTGTTGTCAGAGGAATTCAAACACAAGGCCACCATTGAGGATTATTGGGCTGATGCAATTGATGAGATTGAAGTGAGAAAGAGGATGTTCTCTAGATTGCCGATTACTCTGATCAGGGAGTGTGAGGTAGTTCCGGTTCCGGACCAGGTCAATGAGGACATGGATGTTGTTCATCCAGACTATGCAGCTGTTCGGGATACTCCACTTCCGCCTATTGATTGGTCAGAGCCCGAGGTTGCCGACCTTGATACTCTCTCTATCCCGGTTATGACATTCACCAGGGCATGGGTCGATAGGCGAGTGAGCAGATTGAAAGGTAGGTCAATTGCCTTGACTTACAACTTGATGGGAGATCACAGGACGCCCACCACAGGAAGGAAGAAACAGATCACAAGAGGACCAGAGTCCAGAAAGAAAGAATTAGTTCAGCCAGAACCTCCACGAGTTACAGTGGCAGTACCTTTGGAGACACGCTCTCCAAGCATACAGGAGGTGTCTTTATTTGCTGATCGAGGGTTGCAAAGTGAATCGCACGCAGAGTACAGATGATATTCACTCCACGAGGGAGTCGACACAGAGTGCCACGTAATTCGTTAGGGTTGATCAGCGGGATCAGCAGGATGATGAGGGGACAATTACTGACCCTCAATTTCAACAGGAGATAGAGGCGGCCATGAATGATGATGATGATGATATAGTGTCAGGTGACACTCAGCCACTTGAGGACGATGAGCCTCGCCAGAATGAGGAAGAAGTGGAACAGGTTAGAGAAGTCGAGGCACAGGAGCAGCGGCCCTTTGATATATTATATGAGGTGCCCGATTGGCTAAAGGATAGAATGAGAAGAAGCCCGAGCGAGGAGATTGATCCAGCAGTTGAGATGGAAGAGTTTTTGAACCGGATCAGTGCTCCTCCGCCGAAGAAGAAGGCAAGAAAATTTTCGAAGATCTCCACAGATGAGGATGGCTCTCGTACCCTTCACGTTGCTGTCCCACGAGTCGAGTGTGACCGGAATGAAGCAGCTCCGGAAAACTATGTGGTCACCACTCTTGACTTGGGACGCCCTACTGGTGCACAGATCGTTGAGGAGTGTGATAACTCCTTCCTTGCCCTTGAGGATAGATTGTTCAAGAAAGAAGGAAAATACAAGAAGTTGAAACGAGAAATCATCAAGTAGCTGACATGTTCGCCAGTTTGTCTCGCTTCTCGAGGGCATACCAAAGGATATTCCGCGATATTCCAGAGAGCTTCTATCAGCCGCTTAGTAGAGTTGGGGAGGATGGCAATGAGGCGCATAAATGGGTCACAGGGTTCGTATCGAAGATGAGAAATTCATGGAGGACTCCATCCTTTGCTGCCAGGCCCCACTATTTTGACATCGGATGGATGCGCGTGGATCATGCTTAGCGCCTCTATCTATCGGTAAGGTGATCCGCCTTGAGGCTGTTGAGGCATGTGCCATTGCGTTTGCCGATTGATGGAGGTGCTGTATTCGTGCCAATGACCGATATGATTTCTCTCGGTGGTATTCTTCGGCTATCACAGGGCGTGGCTTCTTCGATGCAGCACAGGCGGATTCAGCCAGGATTCACAAGGCCATGGCCAATATTATAGATGGAGTTCAGAATACCTTCGAGGCCATATTCGCTAGGCGGCTGAGTCCAGAGGAGATAAGTTTTGATAATTTGAGGGGTTTGCTGGTTCCCTTCTTCGCAGATGTTAAGACCTTCGCACAAGATGACTTTGAAAATACTGCTACATTCTCCACTTTGATCCAGAACACGCAGGACTCATTGGCTGCTTGGAGAAAATCTTGTACGAGGCACGAGCACTCAGTTACAGTGTTAGAGTTTCAGTTAGATTGTGTTCCATCTATTTCAGTTGAGGAGGTTGAGGCCGTACTTAGCAGATTTGTTGAGTTGGCAGTCAGAGAGAAGGCTAATGGGAACACACTACTGGACGAGGATCTTCTAGAAGACTGAGCATTTATTACATTTGCTATTTTGGGAGGGAGTGGGAATCTTTGATTCATTTAATGTACCACTCCCTATTCTGGCAGTTTTTAGGGTTAGGGCTGAGGTGGCACGATTCTGGCCACTCTATTGATTGTAACCCTAGCCGTCCTTTGGGACTTGGCTAGCTATAAAAGGGGGAGTCCCCCTCATTTGTAAGACATTAGGATTCAGAACCAGAGTAGACATTGAGAGAGCATTAGCCTTAGAGCTAGATAGTGTAGTAGTGTAGAGCATTTTTTGCATAATTTGGAGGAGAGAAAGTTTTCCCTTTTGAAAACTTTTGAGATTGTTGTGTAATACATTTTATGATAATAGATCTTTTCATTGATGGTGAAATTCGTCTTGTCATGAAATGCTAGCAAGGTTTCTTCTTCCTTTCGTATCCAAGTAGATTAAATTCATGCAAGTAGCTTACTTTGGTGTGTGGTATTTCATTGAGATAGCTTCATTCTATTCCATACCACTAGCGGCTTGTTGATGATAAGTCTGCCTTGCGTGGTCAACTCGACATCATCTTGTGTTTAACTTCGGTTATGGCTTACATACTTATATGCGTTGTTCTGATGGTGTACGTATGTTAAACTATAACTTGAATATCTTTTGCTATCCCCTTTGAGGATTGCACCGATTTTGCTGAGGCTGTCCGACGGAGGCTAGGTGAAATCTGGTTGAAGTCTATTGAGACGAAGCCCCACATACCTTGCATTTAGAATAGAGTACAAATTTCTTAGGCCCTTTCCCTTTTACTTTCCGCATACTTCTTGTTAGTTTTAGAAAAGGATACACATTGCCAAATCATACACGTAAGAATCCCCTTCAAATTACATATCAACTGCTAACTGCGAGAAGTCTGAACAACTGCGTAAGTCCCCTTGACATACCAGCAATATCACATCAAGCCAAACTGAGCCTATTCGCACTAAAGGAACCTTGGAGTTGAACGCACGAACTTTCTGGCAATCTTAGCGTGCGGAATACTTTGATCAAGAGAGAATAGAGTGTCCGTTGGGCGACTTTGTTCTGTGTTGGTGCGGTCTCAAAAACCACGCCAACAGAACTGGCGCTAGAAGGAGGGCTGAACGAGGAAAGAACACATTTTTCCGGTTGTCATTCATTTTATGCTTGCCTCTCCTCCTAGCACGTCAACAGAACTGGCGCTAGAAGGAGGGCTTCAAGGATTCTTCGTAGTGAAGCAGTCATTTTCAAATAAGAAGGGATTTCATTGAAAAGAACTTCATTGGAGAAAGAAATTATCATGAGTAAAGATGGTGCTACCGCATAGAGAAATATTCCCAGTGTTGCAGCCTAACTTGGGATTCAACGACGACCAGGAGGACATTCTTTCAGGGTTGAACAATCTTGCTTGGAAAACAAAGGAGAGCTACGCCCAGTACATGAGAACTTGCTTCGTGTTGGAGGAAGAAGAAGAAAAAGCCATTGAAATCCAAGTTGCAATTGAGAGGAATTTGCTCGATCAGAGACTACCACTCGCTCCTCTTCCTCGCCGACAGTGATCAACTACATCCTGGATCGCATTAGCTCATTCTCACCTGATAAGTTGAAAAGAATTCTGAGGTCCACGCCAAGCTCATCCAAAGACTTTGTGGAGTTAGAATTGCCTACTAGAACAAGGAAGAAGAAAGAGAGCCGTCCAAGCGAAGAAGTGTTTTCAAACGAAGAAGCTCAGTCTAGTGAAGAAAGCGGGGAAGAGATTACAAGTTTATTCCGAACTCCACCAAGTGTTTCAAGGTTTGCTCAACCCAAAGCCGTTCAAGTTACTACACCAGTGTTTGTTCAGCAACAACCACCAGTTCAAGTTACCGCAACCCCAGTTATCGTATATCAGAGGAGGTATCCAAATCAAACAATGGCTCAACCAGGAGTCCAACCTGCTCCTAACGGTGCTACTTGGCTAGTCACCAATCCATCTCCTCTTGAGTTTGCCGATTATCATGACATGCCAAAGAATCCGGAGCATTTCTGCACCAAGTACCAAGTCCATGATCCGAATCGTTCTGCAGAGGATCACATTAAGATGTTTGAAGATCATTTGCGAAACCGACAAATTGCCTACGCAGATGTGGCTTGCAGACTGTTCCCGTATTCCTTGGGAGAAGAAGCACACTTTTGGTTTATACATTTGCCAGTTGGGTCCATCAGAACATGGGAGCAGATGAAGGAGGCTTTCATTGGGAAGTTTGGTATTCCTATCACCCCAGTGGAGCTTTTCCGTCAGTTCACGGAGGTGAGAAGACAAGACAAAGAACCTATTCATGCCTTCAATAACAGATTCCAAAAGGCTCTTACAAGGTTGCGTACTCCGTATATGGTTCCCGATGCAAGGGAAAATTACTATGCAGCCTTAGACCCGTTGACTGCTATGTTCGTGAGGCAAGCTCATCCCATTCCAGCAGACATGAACCAAGCATATGCTAAGGCGGTTGAAGTAAGTCAGAATATGGGCCAAAACATAACTGGACCCTCTTTGTACACTGGCTTGGTCACCACGAATAATCAAATGCAGACTCTTGCTCCAGCATGGAATCAACAAGTTCCATCATTGAATCCAGTTCCGCAACCTGCATATCATGTTACACCGCCATCTGATCAATTAGTTCTCCATCCTGGGGTACCCTTATCCCAGACTCCAGCTACACAGCCTGTCTATCTCCAGAACACGGTACCTGCAACAAGGACACAAGAGGAGAAAGACGAAATGAAAGAATTAGTAGAACAAATGAAAAGGCTGTCATCTGAGGTAACTCACCTCAGAAATCAAAATAACCAAATGCAATCAATGATAAAGAATTATCAGGCACATCCAGGTGCCAATCGAGGATATCGCAATAATCCTCAACACCATCAGGATGCCCATCAAGGACATGGACATGACAACAGCCATGGGTATCGAAATAATAATCAAGGATATCAGAAGAGGTCCTGGAATACTGGACCTAACAATGGAGGAGTTCCATCACCGCTGGATAACCCGCCGCCTCCAGAAAATCGTCCCCCGGACAGAGTATTTCTGGCAGAAGCTGCTATGTCAGGATGGTGTCGGCTTCATAACACAAGTCAACACTCAGAATTACAATGCCATGAGTTTCAAGTAGCGGCTGATATCTTTAAAGGAGAAGTGAAAAGCACGGAAGGTACTGAAAATCCTCCGACCACTGGATATGAGATTGTACCAGTGCAAAGATATGACCAGGCACTAATCATAGAAAGTGTCAATCTTGTGTCCGAATACCAGAACTACGCCCCACCAGAGGTTAATTATAGATTTCCACCAGCTTCGGCTAACGGTCCCGTGGAGGCGCCAGATACTCAAGTTTATGAGGAAGCTCAAGTTTATTCAGAGGCTCAAACGTATTCAGAAGTTCAAGGTACTTATTCAGAAGAGCCATATGACCAAGGTAACTACATTTTCCCACCTCTCAATAACAGTGTTTTGGTAGAAGGAAGTAGAGAGGTGCAAGCATTCCAGACTTCCGGAGGAGCAGCACCTAAGGTGTACCAGAGGACTTATCACCAGAAAGAGCCTTTGACGTCCTCTATTCCCCCGAATAATTTTGCAACCCCGCCGAATCCAAACGCGAGTAACAACCCGAATTTGCCTCGGGATTCTCCGGAATACAGACAACAGAATGTGATGAACAGAAATGGACAACAGACTGTCCAGCAACAACCCATTCATGTGATGCAACGTCCTCAAAAGGACAATCTTCCAAGAGATGACATGAAAAGATTAAGTTCCTATGTGCTAGAGGAAGTGAAGAAGATAAAGGTTAGTCTTCCCTTGTATGAGTTGATGAAAATCTCTGAGGTTAGAGACACAATTTTGGGAAGTCTATATGAGACACCAGTTGCAAAGAGTACACCTCAAGAAGCACCCAGTTCATCAAGGAATCCTCCAGTAAATGTACAATCCCGTCCTGTGCAGAATGCAAACATGGTAGAGGAAGTGCCTTATGCGCCGTTTAACGCTTGGGAAGCTCCACAGCAGTCGCAAGGTTTTGTGGGCGTAGTGCAAGGATCTTCAAGTGAACCTGAGAAGCCAAGGACCGAGGATAAAAGAAGAGTTAGATTCAGTTTGCCCGCAGAACAAAGGCAAGAGCAGACACAGAAGGTCACCCGTGATAATCAAGTTTCACAAAGGGATGAAAAGGACGAAAGGAAGAGCATTGTACCCGAGGAAAAAAAGAAACCAGTTGTGTTCTATCAGGGGAAAGATGAGCCAGCCCCATTCTTGGTATCGGTCAGAATCTTTGGGAAGTTATTACACAATTGTCTGATTGATTCCGGTGCTTCTAGCAACGTCATGCCATTAAAGGTGTGTCAAAGGTTGGGTATAGTCCCGTTGCATACCACAAAGAAGGTGACCCAACTTGACAAAACTGAAGTACCAGTGGTTGGGGAGTTAAATAATATTCATATGCAGTTGTCAGCTGATCCCCGAATCCAGAGCTGTATTGACATATCAGTGGTCGACATACCAGATGGGTACGGCATGTTACTGAGCCGGGACTGGGCAAGAAAGCTGAATGGGTACATTGCAACAGATTTCTCCCACATGTGGCTCCCATGGAAAGGAGTCCCAAATCAAATCAGGGTTGATAGTACACCGAGATTGAAGCTGATGATCACGGAATATGGAGAAGATAATGAGATCATGTTCGTACAAACTGATTTAGGCTCATATAGGCCTGTTAAGCAAGAAGTATTAATGCTACAAAGTTCAAGTGAGGGAAGATGTTTAGAAGATACCACGAGCTCCACCGAGGTGTTGATTGAAAGTGACTCAAGCGATAGTGAAGGTGGAGGAACCTTTGAGAATTTCAGGGACTTTGTCCTGAACAGTGTAAGACAAGAAACAGAGTTAGGGAAAGATGCTTCAATTAAAAATTTGCTGCTCCCCAACTGGTGCCGAATACACGAAGCATTTCATTCAGAAATCGCTTGTGCCCTGTGCAAGGTGGCACTAGAACAAGTTGCAAGACTTGTTCCCCGTACTCCATTACAAGAAGAACATCAAGAAGAAAAGGAGATTTTAATAGGACATCAAAGGATGAATGAAGAGAATAGTGTTGCGATAGAAGAAATTGTAAAAAATGATACGACTCAGTCAAAAGATAAAGAAAAGACTCCAGAGGTCTGCAATCAAGAAGAGACACGTGTTCAGTCTCCCAATGCCCCTACAAATGATCAAATATGGACTTTAAGGTTTGATGGATCAAAGTCAAAGAAAGGAAACGGAGCAGGATTTGAATTGGTTAGCCCAACAGGAGAAGCTTATTTGGGTTCCTATAGGCTCCAGTTTTCATGCACCAACAACGTTGCTGAATATGAGTCCTTGATCCACGGATTACTCCTTGCAATTCAGAAAGGAGCTAAGATTGTACATGCTATTGGAGATTCTGACATTGTGGTCCGACAAGTAAGGAAGCAGTTCGCCTGCCATGACAAGAGATTGAACCGTTATCGGAACAGAGTTTGGGACCTAATAGAGAGTTTTGATGCATTCAACATAAAGCAAGTCTACCGATCTAAAAATACCGTTGCAAACTCTTTGGCACAAGCTGCCAGTTCTTTGGAGCCATTGGCAATGGAAGGGTTAAAAAAGTTCACGGTGGAGTTGGTTTCAACCCCGGCAATCCCTGATAACATAAAGAATTTTCAAGTGTTCGAAGACGACAAGCAGATTCTGGATTTTCTCACAAACTCAGGAGTGTTTGAAGCACAAATCATAGATGAGGAAGATACTGAAGAGGCTGAATATGATACAGAAGGGATATTGAATTTGAAGACTAACGTAATCCCAAAAGGAATGGTCGAATTGGAAAGGCTATTTGACACTGACAGATTAAGCAGAAATCAAAGCACGCAAGGCAATGATTGTGAACCTGTCAATCTAGGAACAAGTGAACAAGTGAAAAATGTGTTCATTGGAAAAGTTTGTACACCCGAAGAAAAGGAAGGCATCTTAAGGGTCATGAAAGAGTTTCCAGAGGTGATAGCCTGGGGATATGAGGATCTCAAGACATATGATACATCACTGATTACACATACAATACCACTAAAGCCAGGCAGCAGGCCATTTAGGCAGAGGCAGAGGCCAGTGAATCCATTGCTAGAACCATTGATTTATCAGGAAGTCAGGAAGCTCCTTTCCGCCAGGATTATTTTTCCAGTGAGGCACTCCACGTGGGTCGCCAATCTCGTGCCTGTCAGAAAGAAGAATGGAGAGATAAGATTATGCGTAGATTTCCGCAATTTGAATAGGGCCTCTGAGAAAGACAACTATCCCTTACCTTCATTAGATGAAGTGTTGCAAATAGTGAATGGTTCACAAATGATGTCCTTTTTGGACGGATACTCGGGCTACAATCAAGTGATGGTTGAACATGAAGACCGATTGAAGACTGCGTTCACCACGAAATGGGGAACGTTTTCCTACAGGAGAATGCCTTTCGGCTTAATCAATGCAGGGGCCACTTTCCAACGAGCAATGGACATCGCTTTTCGAGACCTTGTCGGAAAGTGCATTATAATTTACATGGATGACCTGACGGTGTTCTCGAAGAAAAGAGGAGATCACGTTGAGGATTTGAGGAAGATATTTCAGAGATGCAGAAGATTTGGTGTCTCCCTAAATGCCAAGAAATGTATATTTGGTGTCACCGAAGGAAAACTGCTAGGTCACGTTATTTCAGAGAAGGGTATATCAATTGACCCTGAACGTATTGAAGCCATCTCAAGGATTGGTTTGCCTGGCACTCAGAGAGAGTTAAGATCATTCTTCGGCAAGATCAATTTTGTCAGAAAGTTTATAACCGGGTTTGCTGAGATAGTAAGGCCACTGAACGCAATGTTGAAGAAAGATGCAAAGGTTGAGTGGACTCCACAGACTAGAAAGGCTTTTGATGAGATCAAGCAAGCTATAGTGGACGCTCCAGTGCTGGTCAGTCCAGACTACACAAAGCCTTTTTATTTGTATTCATTTGCCTCAGAGCACACATGCGCCGCAGTACTAACTCAAAGAACTGAAGAAAAAGATGAGCATCCAATTGCTTTTATGAGCTCACCGTTGAAAGAAGCAGAGTTAAGATACCCAAGCATTGAGAAGCAAGCGTATGCTTTGGTGAAGGCCGTCAAGAAATTTAGACATTACATCTTGAGGAGCAAGATCCACGCGATTGTTCCAGACGCCACGGTGAAGATTTTGTTAATGCAGAATGAGTTAGGTGAAAGAAGAGGAAAGTGGGTCGCCACTTTGCAAGAGTATGATATAGAGATACAGCCTATGAAGTTAGTCAGAGGACAAGCTTTGGCACAGACTATTGCAATGGTTGGTCCAGAAGTTAGTTCAACAGGCTTATGTGTTAGAGGAGGTGTCTCCTGGAGAATGGTACGATGACACAGTCTACTACTTGCTGAATCACAGATGCCCTCGTCATTTGAATCCAGTCCAGCGGAGAGCACTGAGAATGAGAAGCCAAAGATTCATGCTTCAAGGATCAGTCCTCTATAGGAGGAACTATGAAGGTATTTATTTGAGATGTGTAGGAAAACAAGAAGCAAAACAGTTGATGGAACACTTCCATGAGAAATTTGGAACAGGACACGGAGGAAGTCTGGCCACAGCTCATCAGATCCTGAGAGCTGGATATTATTGGCCCACGCTCTTCAAAGACACATATGAACATGTGAAGGCTTGCCACATATGCCAGACAGCGGCTAATAGAGGAAGGCATCCCGCTATGCCTTTGCAGCCAGTGATTGAAGTGAGACCATTCGCAAAATGGGGTTTGGATTTTATTGGTATGATCAATCCGCCGTCATCAGGACAGCACAGATATATTTTGACAGCGACAGACTACTGCACTAAATGGACAGAAGCTCAAGCGTTGAAGCAGTGCACGTCAGAGGTGGTTATCAGATTCCTTGAAGAAAATATTGTGACAAGATTTGGATGCCCCCACGTTTTGGTCAGTGACAATGGTTCAGCCTTCTCATCGCTGAAGTTTTCCAACTGGGCTTTTGAGTATGGAATTACATTGAGGTTTTCCTCCAATTACTATCCACAGGGGAATGGACTAGCAGAGTCCACGAATAAGAATTTATTGAATGCCATTAAGAAGTTACTGGACAAAAATCCGAAAGATTGGCACACACAGTTGAGGTTTGCTTTATGGGCAGACAGAATAAGAACAAAGAATTCCTTGGGAACATCTCCATATCACCTGGTTTACGGGCAGGATCCGGTGTTTCCAGTCCAGTTAAGGATCCCTACTCTCCAATTCATTCAAGAGTACCTCGAGGGAGAGGATCAAGTTCAGACAAGATTGTCCCAGCTAATGCATCTAGAAGAGAAAAGAGATGAAGCTCTTGAGAATCTAACGAAGCACCAGGCAGTGGTGAAGAGATGGTTTGATAAACAGGCTAAGATCAAGTCGTTTAGGATTTCTGACTTGGTTTTATATTGGGACAAGGCCCACGAGAAGAAGGGTGATCACGACAAGTTTGACAAATTGTGGTTGGGCCCGTATCAGATTTCTGAAATCCTTGGGGATAATGCATTTAGATTGCGTACATTGACAGGGGAGGATGTCCCGTTGCCCGTCAACGGACAGTTCCTCAAGCATTATTTCCAGTCTTAGGTTCTCTCCGAGAGCCTGCTTTGTAAAATAGTTAGATTAGGGTTTGCTTTCCCGTTTGTTTTCTTTCCGTTCGCTTTCCTGCTTTTCTTCCGTTTTGGTTTTGGTTTGTTGCCCTTTGGGTTTTTGGTTTGGCGTTTCCGTCCCTTGAGTTGTCCGCTCAGGTGGTTTTGGTTTGGAATGGGCAAGGATTTAGGGTTTTCCCGTTGCGATGGGGTGATGATGTTTCAACTTTCACAACGTGGTTTCTTTCACTGGAATTTGCATAAATTTTTTGAAAAGAATTAAGGTTGTTTTCCTCTTGTTATCATCCAGTTAGAGATTGAACTCGTCTCGGGAGGTTAACCCGTTATTGTGTCTTAACACATGAGTCTAAAGACCTTAAAAATCTTACCTATCTCCATTCTGAGTCATTTTGGTTTCTTGGGAGAAGTCTCAGCAGGTGAAAATCTTACATCTTGCTTCAGCGCCACTGCAATTCTCAAACCCATTGGAGGCTTCATTGCCTGCCAGCCAATTGAGGAATTGACGGAGAAATCAAATGATGGAAAAGAAAATATGCTTAAAAGAAAAATCTGAAAAGAAAAGAGAAAAATAAGAAAATGAAAATGAAAGAAATATTATAAAATATTGGTTTTGGGAACATACGAGTAACTCCACCGGGGCTATGGACGCCCGGCCGGCAGTGGAGCAATATTCGTGAGAATTGTAGCGATAACCTCGTCGGGGCTATAGACGCCTGACTGGCAGCGAGGCAATGTCCAGGATGCTTTTGAAGTTGAGATATTTATATAACCGGCTGCGACCGATTCCGGAAATCGACATGGTTCAGAGATGGAATGCATGCACACACTCACAAGGTTTTAGATGAAAGTGTTTTGATCCAATATCGGATTCTTCTCCCCTTTCGAGTAAGTGTCCTTTTCCGTATGATGGTTTGAGGAAGACTAATCTGAGTTCAATTCTTAAAGTGTTTTTTCAACACTTTCCCGTGGAGTCGCCAGATGTTGTGACCTTTTCACACATCGCCCCATTCAGATGGGGACCCCCTTATTTTTGCTCCGTTCCGGTCTTTTGGCTTGGGTTTTTCCTCGCTCTCTCGCTCTGTCTCTTTTCTGGTGTTTGTCTTTCTGGGGGTTGTGTCGTCATTGAGCTTAAATGTGAAGATATTGGCCAATTCTAAAATTAGGGTTTCATCATTTTTTGGTCAAGTCAAGGTCAAGTAGGGCCAGTAAATTGAAAATTGAACTTAGCAATGTTGTCAGCAGACATCCAGCAAGCTTCCGGCCAAATTTCATCAAATTCCGAGATACTTACTATTTTTAGTAAGTCTGCAATTCCAGGCAATTTGTCAGCGTTTTTGGGATTCCAATCATCACACGATTCTCGTGAGAACATCACCCTGCCAGACAAATTTTGCCAAAAAATGGACAACTTACTTATTTTAGCAACCGCCTGTGGCTATTTTCGTGGTCCGGGATGCGCAGTTTTTTCTTGCATGCCCGATTATTCCTTCCGGTTTTTCGAGACCTTCGCGAACGATATAACATGCAAGTCAAGATGACCACTTTCAGGATTCAGCCTTCCGAGGCTATTTTTAGGGTTTGCATGTCGAGCTTTTCTTTCCATGTCAGGTGATTCCTGATGGGTTTTTCGAGAGCTTCACGATGGTGTGACATGCAAACGAGGATTCTCACTCAGTAAGGAACTTGCTATTTTAGCAGGTGTGTCCCGGCAGCCGCCACCCAGCAGTTCAGATTCACGAGCTGATCGCTAGCGTCGCCAGTAAACGAGCAACCTGAGATCTTTTGACACGCGATGCAATGCAAATTAGGCTTCCAAATTTCCGAGCCTAAAAATAGGCATCAAAAGTCAAAATCTTCGAAAACCTATGTAAACCATCGCGATCAGCGTTCTTCAGGCTGTCTGCTGGTGAAATTTCAGGTCAAACGGAACACTTACTATTTATAGTAAGTCGAATTGGAAACATGCTAAAAATAGTAAATCAGTTGCATGCGTCAGTGTCAGCCGACAGGTCACGTGGTGAGGAGCGCCCCATCAAAATTTCACGTCGATCGGAGCTTGGGAGCTATCAGAATCAAGAGCTTACTATTTTTAGTAAGCCACCCTCAGAAACAGGCTATAAATAGCAGGGTGACTAAAAGTGGCAGTGTCGACAAATTGATAAAGTTGTGAAGAAGCTATGTTTGAAATTTCAGGTTGATCCGAGCTTCAGAGGCGCAAATACGGAGAACTTACTATAAATAGCAGGGCACGATGCTGGCGAGGATGATAAAATTTTGTCTAAGTCTGGAGTCTCGTCCAGCAGGCAAGGCAAAATGCGCCCAACTCAGCTAGGGGTGTAGAAATTTTTCAAGATGCAAGTTCATCCTTCACACAGGGCAAAATGCGCCCAAGGCACAAGAAGTCAAACAGAAAGTCAACGAAATTTCATCCTGCTCAGGGGTCCAAATGCGCCCAAGATGAAAGAGGAAAAGGTTGAAAAAGTTTCTAAGTATGAGAAATCCGCCTCAGGGGTCAAAATGCGCCCATCCTGCAAGCAAGGCAAAATGCGCCCAAAGTGAAAGAAAGTTAACAAGGTCAAACATTTTCATCCTTCTCCAAGGCCAAAATGCGCCCAAACTGGGCCATGTCAAGACAAAACGTGGAAGGTGAAGAGTCACCCAAGGATGTTGGAGTGTTCGTCCACCAGCAGGGGTGAAATGCGCCCAAGGTTGCAAGGGGTCAACAAAAAGTCAAAGTTTTTATCCTTCATTACATGCAAAATGCGCCCATCCTTCTCTCTCATCAAAATGCGCCCAAATCATGCAAGTCAGGACAAAAAAAACGGAAGTTGAAAAGTCACCTGAAGGTATAAGCAAGTTCGTCCTCCTCCTACAAGGAAATGCGCCCATGTTTGAAGGGTAAATGGTAAATACAAGGGGTAAATAAGGTGAAAAGTGTTACCTAGGATGGTAAAAGGCTAGGCGTCATCCCTCTTCATGTGTAAAATGCGCCCAAGGTAAGTATGATATGCGCCAAGGTGGTGAAGGAAAGGTGGTGGGCGTGATTTTTAAATTCCTCTTAAGGTGTGATGTGCGCCTAGAGCAAGGGAGTTATAAGGCGTGGAAAATATTTCAAGGTGTTAAAATAAAGTGTGCGCCTAGGGAGTTATAAGGTGATTTTAAAAAAAAATCTTATAGGCGTTGAAATGTTTTGAAGTATGCTAGGCGCCTCAGGAGAAAATAAAATATTTGCTAAGTGTTGAAAATTCTCTAAGGCGTTGGACTTTGAATAAATATTTTCCAAGTGTGGAGTGAGATAAAGTGTACAAGGCGTGCCGGGACTATGAAATTTTTCAAATGAAGTTGATAGAAATTTCTCTCCACTGGCAAATGAAATAAATTTTTTCTGGGAGCAACGCAGAGTGACCACGGGCGAAGAA
>VDFB02237820.1:0-38434 GCA_007258455.2 Sequoia sempervirens | reverse complement strand
GGAATTACACACCCCTATCTATCTCCACTAATTGGTCCAACTTTTGTGACAAATCTAGGGGTAATTGGCCTCTTTCCACAATATTCCAATCTTGCAAATGATCATAAGCCCATTTAACCAAACAATCCACAACCCCATTCCATTTTCTAGGAATATGACATAAAGAAACAAAATCCAAGGAAGCACACATATTAAGAATCTATTTTATAATAACAACCAAATGCCAACTGACATCCTCTAATTGTTGTCTCTTCAGCAAAGTCACCACCACCTGAGAATCAAATTCACAAATGACCCATCTCCACCCAAGAGCACAACCACGCTCCATAGCACATAAAATGGAAAGAGCCTCCATCACATTGTTAGTATACCAACCCTTATAAATAGAAAATATAAACTAAACAATCACAAAACTAGTCCTCCCAACACCTCCAATACCAACATGATTAGGATTTCCATGAGAAGAACCATTAGTGTTGATTTTCAACACATCCTAAGGAGGAGGACACTAATGCCCCTCCCTATTTATCTTCCAAAGAGGATGTTGACATCTGTTTCTCATGATCTAAACAACACTCTAAGAAACAACCCTTTGAAGAGGAAGATTGAGATGAGTGCAACAGGAAACCTCTCTAGGATCCACACCCTCAACTAAGTCACAGTTAGCGAAAATAGTTTCTCCCAAAGAATGAAGAATCTTCCACCACAAATGTTGGACAACCAACTTCACATCTTAAAAAATCCTATGATTCCTCTCCATCCAGATATGTCAAATAATAAAAGTTGGTCCAAGAGCCCAAGTAACTTGAAGAAAAGAAGTCTTAACAGGGGCCTTCCCCCACCAGGCAAAGAACTCCACCAAAGAAGAGACATACCAGCAAGCCTAGTTCCACATAGCCCACCAAAGGTGCTAAAGCCTCATAGAGAAGGAACATTGGAAGAAGAGATGAGAGACACTCTCCTCACTTTTACAACACAAAACACACATCAAGGGACCCTAGAACCCTCTCTTGCACAAGTTATCCCAAGTAAGACATCAATTTGGACCACCAACCACATAAAAAAATTGCACTTGGGCCAAGAAAATTTGTTCCACACTTGCTTCCACCAAGGAACTTCAATGTCCCCAAACATATGCCTAACCAAATCATCATAACCCACTGAAATAGAGTACTTACCAGATAAATCACTGTTACTCCAAGCCAAGGCATCCTGCCCCGCCATGGAATTGCACTCACCTGATGCAAGAATTTGAGTAAGCTATTGCCTATTATCCTTTGACCCTCCTAGCGGACAATCTAAGGAATGATTCCATCTAAGGCTAGCAGCCAGTCCAAAAATTTGAACAGACTTATAATGCTTAGCCGCATTCCAACCTATAGCAGTAAAATGACCACAAAGAGACTGAAGGTGAGGGTAAGCAGAAAGAATAGGAGGATGACCATCCCAAGAATCCCACAAAAAAGGAGCTTGAGAACCCATATGAAATATCTAAAAAAGCACCTTCTTAACCAACTGAGCCCCAAATTTGAGGGTATTCCAAATCATAGTTCCCCTTCCTTCTAAAGGGAAACAATGAACATCAAAAGTGTTAACATCCTTATGATACTTGTGGATAAGAATACAGACCCAAATTTGATGTTGGCTAGTACACCAACACCAATATAACTTGGATGCAAGATCTTGCCCATTCAACATAGAAAAACAAAATCCAAGGTCCCCTCTTTCTGTAGCCTGCACACCATTTCCCACTTAATAAGACTCCATTTAGCCAACTGCAAGTTACCACTCCAAAGAAATTGTCATGAGAGACCATCAAATTCCCTCAAGAAATACAAATGAGCCGCCTCAACAAAACACTTGTAAATATGGAGAGCTTGGATAACAGACTTTAGAAGAGTCACTCTTGTAGTAGTAGAAATCCAATGATGAGTCCAATGATTGAATTTACTGTGCAAATTATCAAGCAAATTTTCCAAAGAAGACCTGAGCTTCCTACCAACAATAAGAGGTATTCCCAAATAGACAAAGGGAAGAGACCCAATCTAAAACTTCAAAATATTAGCAATCCGCCATTGAATAGCTTGTGGAGTATTAAAAAAGAAGATAAAAGACTTGTGCTCATTGACTTTCTAACCCAAAGCAGCAAGGTAAATATCCAAAGCCCGCCTAAAAGAAATAGCCTCTTGAAGGTGAACCCTCCCCATAAGAGAAGTGTCATCCACAAGCTGAAGATGAGAGAGTTGCGGTAGCCCATTGCCCCAACACCAACCTTGAATCCTACCTTGGGAAACCCATGACTTAAGAAATCTACCTAGAACCTCAACCATAATAATAAATAGATAAGGGGAGGGAGGATCTCCTTGACGAAGGCCGCTAAAAGCCTCAAAAAGCTTAGAAGGTTCCCCATTCATAAGAATAGAAAAAGAGGAAGAGGTAACACAACTCATAGTCCAATTGACCCAATCTGGACTAAAACCAAAGCCTAAGAGAATTCTCTACAAAAAACACCACTTAACTCTATCATAAGCTTTGGCCATATCCAACTTGATGAACATAGAATTCTCCTTAGAAGTTTCCATAGAGTGAATGAATTTAAAGGCAACCACCACCCCATCCAAGATCTGTCTACCAGGCACAAAACCTCCTTGATCCTCAGAAATTACATAAGGAAGACAAGCTTTGAGCCTCTTTGCAATCAATTTAGTAATAATTTTGTACACCACATTACAAAGAGAAATAGGTCAAAATAATTTGAGCTGATCTGCACCTTCCTTTTTAGGAATGAGAACCAAAAAAGTAGAGTTCAAGGCACAAAGCATCTGCTTACTGTGAAGATATTCTTGGGCAACTTCCAACAAATCCAAACTCATAATATCCTAAAATTCCTAAAAAAATTCAATAGGAAAACCATCTAGACCAGGAGCTTTACCTTTATTCATCCCAAAAACAACCTCTTCCAATTCAGGCAAAGAAATTGGGTGTATGAGGAAATCATTCATCTCCTTGGAGATTAGGGAGGGAATGCAAGAAAGGATCAAATTCTCTTCATCTTCTACAATGGAAAATCCTCAGAAAAAAGAGTAGAATAAAACTATCTAGCCTCATGAGACAAATCCTACAAAGAAGAAATGTGGATCCCATCCGCATTGACTAGAGAGGAGATGTAACTTCTATTGTGATGAGCTTGCATAGAATGATGGAAGAAAGCAGTATTCTTGTCCCCTACTTGAAGCCAATCAATCTGAGCCTTTTTCTTCTTGAAAATTTCCTCCTGGAGCTCCCACTCCTCCACTACTCTCGCAACTTGGGATTCTACTTGACCCAAAGCATACGAGAAACCAAAATCCCGAATTTGATGAGTAATCAAATCAAGGCGCACCTGAGCATTCCTCTTCATAACCTTAATATTTCCAAAACTCATTTGATTCCATCTCTTAAGGTGAAATTTAACATACTAAAGTTTCTTAACAAAGGTGTACATAGTCGTACCATAAGAAAGGTTGCCATCATGCCACCACTGGGCCATAAGATCATACAAAGAAGACTCCTGACACCACATAAGTTGAAACTTAAAGGGAGGATTTTTGGGATCTGTAAAAGAGGTTACTAAAAGTTTAATTGGCAAATGATCAGAACCCATCCAATCAAGAATCTCAAAACTAGTAACCAATCAACCTCCCACCCAAACACAGGAAACAAGAAATCTATCCAACCTTTCAGAGATCGCTTCCTCTCCACTCTGTCTATTATTCCAAGTGAAAACCCCATTAGAAGGCATAACATCAATTAAAGCTAGAAAATCCATATTCTCCTGAAAAAAGATCAGAAGCAATCCTAACCCAAGGCAACCCCTGTTTTCTCCTCCAAGCTCAACATAGAATTAAAATCACCAGCTAAGATCCAAGGAAGATATGGAGCACATGATCTAACATACCTTATATGAGCCCAAAGCCAAATTTTTCCATGAATATCAATTAGGGCATAAACATTAGTAACCAAAATGGTATCACCTATTTCCAAAGAAGAGGCAACCATGGAAATAGTAAAACGACTAGAAATCCACCAAAGTGGAGCAATCTTTCTTGGATCCCAAAAAAGAGGCAAACCCCCAGAGCTCCCCTGAGAACTAATACACTGACACTGACCAAAATACCAGATACAAGAAGCACACTGAAGCATGAAATCAACTAAAATTTTAGTCTCCTGAACACAACAATTTTTTGGAGAATGGACAACAACCAGATCATGAATATCCTTTTGATGGGAGGTGCTATTCAACCCCCTTACATTCCATGAGAGAAAATCATGGGGGAGATGGAGAAAAGTGAGCATCAATGGGTTTAACAGACATAGATTCCACCAACAAATCTCCAGTACGTTTAATCTTCTCAAGATCCTTCTTGTGGCCACTTTTAGAAGAGTGCTCAGGAAATCCCTTCATAAGCATGCATTGTTACACCCCCAAGGCTAGAGAAGACCCCTTTCTCTTACTAGAAACAAGCCCCTCCTTTACCAAATCTGGAAAAACAATATCATCATCATCCTGCATAGGACCATTTAGAGACACTAGATGATCCTACATACCCTATGATAAATAAATATCCTGACCAGATTCTTATCCCTACCCCATAGCACAACCCATACCAACAACATCAAAAGGCGTATCCAAAGGATTCCTTCCTCCAAGGTTGAAGTGTCCAACACCTCAAACTGATTAAAGTCCTCTTCATTCTTCTTTCCCTTCAATGATATCTTTTGATCATGACCCTTAGCTCAAGGCTTAACAGGAACAAAGCCATCTTTATCCAATTCACCCCCCATCATGGAAGATTTCCCTTTATCCTCCTTAACAACTTTTGGAACCGAAGATGAAGGGGAGGAATTAGAAGGAGGAGCCTTATTAATCCTAGGACATTGCTTTTGAAGATGTCCATACTCATGAAAAATCTAACAATGAAAAGAAAGGGATTCATAATCAAGTTGTTGAATCCAAGACAAAGAACCAAGAAAAATTTCTAGAGAATCTGATAAGAGATTATTGAAATCAACCTCCACACAAATTTGAGCAAAAGAAATAACCTTTTTTTCAAGGGTTTGTTGAGCAACTGCAACAAACATACCAAGAAGAACAACAATCCATTGTAAAATATCTTCTCTCCAAAACTCTAGGGGAAGCCACGACAAATGAACCTAGACAAGAACCCTCGATGACAATTCTTTAGCTAAATTAAAACCCATATTGCAGGGTTTGATAAAAAAATCCAACATGATTATAAAAGTAGGGTCCTCCTATTGGAACTGTAAAAATCTGATGATTTTACATAATTTTTATCCCCCTGAGTTTCCATATGTGTCCTCATCATAAGCACAAGGGCTTTCCATTGTGACATTTTTCCTATATTTATCCCAAAATCCATTGGGTCATGCATTTTTCACGTTGTGGTCCGTATCGACATAAGTCTATCTTCGTCTCCCCGATCCACAATGCATTTCTGCTAACATATTTTTATTGCAGGCTTATTGGCATGAGTTCTTAATTGTCATGGTGATCGACATTCACCTATGGGATTCTATTGGCATGACATTCACGTGGTTTCAGCGACCGTGGAGGAACCTATTGGCGGGAGTTTGGTCTTCGGTATATCGTCTCACTGAGTGCCTTATGTCTGCATACGATAGGTATATGAGATCGAGATCGGATCGATCAGATCGGATCCTTGGCAAGTTTGGATTGTCTTACCGACTAACAACATAAGGAAATGCATCTTAGTATGACTAATGGGCATTGATGTAACATCTTGGTGATCTCGTCCGGTCTTGCCGATTTGTTTTCTCATGTTGAGATGTAGATTGCATCGGCGTGAAAATGTTTTTGTCTCAACAAAATAAATGTATCACGGGGTGCTTTCGATAAGACATAGGATAATCTACGAAGCTTCTTCCCAACTTGGTGTTGTCTTGGTGATCTATGGTGAGCTCAGGGGCTTTCGGTGAAACATAATATGCTTTGTGAGACGTCTCCCCGATATCATAAAGTCATAGTGATACATGTGAGACAAAGGAATACTCTCAGGGAAACATAAAGTGATCTATAGGATATCTCCCCAACTCAGATAAGTCATGGCGAAAGTGAATAAAACGCAGGGCAACTGTAGTGATTGAATTGCCTTCGACATGACTGTGATTTGTCTCGTTGACTGTTTCGTTGATGATTAATAAAATTCAAATACTGTGGCCGATATGTGAGTTCATAAAATACCGTTGTAGGCCGACATAAAAGGAGCCCAAATTCTATGGAAGGCCAACATGGGATCTCAATATGATATGTTTTTCTGATGCTGGTGTATAAATAGGCATTTTGTAATTGTAAAAGGATCATCAGCTATTAGTTATTCGATATACAGTAGGAAAATTAGATGAAAACAGTACAATAGATTTATCAGATCAAAGACTATGATGCATGTTTTCAAAATGGAGGTATTTATGAAAGTCAATTGATGTTGTTGCACATTTCTAGTGTCAATTATCTATTGAATTTAATGAAAGTATTGCTAAGCTGTCTCCAAGATGGATTCTTTCTGATTGTTTAAATTGATATAAAAAGTTTATATTCAATTCATCAGTGCACATTTGTTGTTTCTGTGTGGTTAATCGATTGGTTCTTTCAAGCAAAGATTAAGTCCTTTAATTGATCACAGTAATTAGAGAGATTCATCTAGATTATTAAAGTAGAGCTTAGTAGTTTTGCATGTTTATACAAGTTGTAAACAAAATGTATGCCAGATAATTTGAGTTTTCTCCAGAGAGTGTTTCTCATCTTGATTTCGTTTGACTCCGCATACCCAATAAGGCACTGGTCTTTGTAGTTTCATCATTAAGATTCATTTATTCTCTTTATATCTTTTAATTGAGCATTTAAGGATTTAGATTAAGAAGATTGCTATTGCACTTGAATTCATTTGTTCACTTGCATCTGCCATTGTGGAAAAATCATTGCAAGAAGGATAATCATAGGTCAAGTCTGCTTCATTCATAAAGGTACACCCACCTAGGTCTAGCAACACCTGAAGAGTAGAAGGTTGAATGCTTTTAACCTTGTTTGTTATCCTAAAGCGTATCAAGAGATTGGCAGCCTCTTGAGGCATTTTGCCTGCATTTTTGAGAGCTAACAAATTGGTGACTCCACTTGGGATACATTCAGAATCAAGGCCTTAATCATAGAATCAAGAACTTTATACAGACTCCGCTGGGAATAAGAAACATCAAGTTTTTTCTCATTTTTGACAAAAGTGAGTGGCAACTCTGACATAAATTTTGCAGCTGTTCAAACATGAATGGAAGAAGATCTCAATACAGGGGAGGTCATACTGGAGCTCCTGCTGGTAGTAGTAAGTCGACACACAAAGATGACAATGTTGATAAGGGAAAAGGGATAAGTAAGGATATGTGCCTAATAGATAAAGACAAAGTATCAAGAGCACATTGTGAAACATATGATCGCTATGATACATGGAGAAACAATTCGAGTGCAGAGCCTTGTACTTTAGAAGATCAAAGAAATCCTTTCTCTTTTCTCGATCATCAAAAATAGGCTAAGTTTAGAGCTGAACTGGAGGCTGAACAAATCAGAAGATGGAAAGTAACCAAAATGACTTTATTGATCATGAGCTTCCTGAGGAAGTAAAGGCACAGTTTGAATCACAAAGGAAGGACATAGAGGAACTAAGGGCTGCATTGTTGAAAGCCCAAATTACTTCTCAGATGGCTGATTGCCCCCCAAAGTATGTACCACCTCATAAGTAGGGTAATCATAGTGCGGGGCCTTCTGATCCACTTGTGTCTCCTCACCATCAGACAGGAAGTCACTATAATTAGCCAAATCATCCACCTCATATTCCCACACAGTATACAAATATGTAGCCGCCTCATGGTTAGCCTTTTGTCCCACAACATAATGCACAATATAACAATCCTATGAACCAATATCAGTACTCGCCTTTTCCTCCCCCTCACCAGTATACAACAATGATCAAATAGTTTGATTTGACAGGGTTTCATCTATACCCTTACCCTATGGATGGCAGCTGGAGAGGTCTAGTACCTAAGTTTACAGAGAGTAATGCAATTACTGTTGAAGAACATTTAAGGAATTTCAATGTGTTCATCCAAGACATAGGTGTGCCATATGAAGATTTACATATGAGGCTATTTATGATGTCACTTCTTGAAGATACTAGGGATTGGTTCAACAGCTTGCCAACACGCTCAATTAACTCTCTCCAAATATTCCAGGAAAGATTCCTAGAGCAATATGGGAATCTAAATGCACCAGATGTAGCTCTTCATGAATTGATGCGAATTCAAAAAAATTAGAATGATTCAATTTATGATTTCAACTGAAGATTCAACAAGTTGTAGACTAAAGTACCTCCTGGATCAAGGTTGCCAGATTCTATAGCATTGAGTGTTTATTTAAATGCATTTGATCCTAAAATAGGGTATGAACTGAGAAATAGGGTCCCAAGAGATCTGGTTGAAGCTTAGAAGATAGCACTGACAATTGAAAACAACAGGAAGGCTACATGTATAATCAATAAAAGAGATAACCCTAGGGCTCCTCAACAAAGAAATAATTATCAGTATAGATAGGAAAGCACATATAGAAATGAAAGGCTGCGGTTGCATGACATGCCATATAATACAGACTGGAAGGATGGAAAACCTATAATAGCTAGGCCAAGAAACAAAGAGACTCATGATCCATTAAGAAAGAAGGGAACCTATATGGTGAGTAACAATTACTTTTGTGAAGCTTGTGATAAGCCACATTCCCCATACTATTGTGTTGTAGCTCAAAGGATGCAAGAGGAGGGAATGCTGATGGAAAATAGTGGAGAAGATCATAAAGTGTATTTGACTACGAATAATTTTCACCATGTGGAGGAAAGGTACTCATCTTCAGAGGATGAAGGTTATGAATATGATGTTTCAGATCAGAGATACAATGTCCATATGGCTGAACAACAAGTCCTTTCTGATTCTGAAGAAGATTATACAGGGCCACATTCTGTTGAGGCGCCTACTCAATGTAGCATGAGGAGATTCATTGAAGAGGAGATAGAGAGGTTAACTGTTGCTGCGGTTGAAGAAGCAAAGAGTAAATCTTTGGATTTGAGAAATAGAGAGCATGATGCGTAGGAAGGGCCGGTGTCCCTAGGGAAATTTTTATGAAGGATCAGAAGGTAACACAAGGAACTGTGAAGAAATCAGAAAATAAACAACATGATAAAAGTGAACAGAAGCCTGTCCAAAAAGAGGAAGTGAAGGAATTACACAAAGAGATACAAAAGCCTGATCAGCCTAGTAAAAGAGAGAAGGAAGAAAACAAAGGAGAAACATTGGGGCAGAAGAAAATTGTTAAGGTGGAGGGCTCTTCTTTTGACTACTCGAGAGGGCATTATCAAGGTAAAATGTATGTTGACTACTTGAAATGATGAAAATTAAGGAGTTCAGAGATAGTGTTGTTCAATTAATAACAAATGGAAATGAAAACATGTGAATTCTAAAAAATAGAATAGCTATTAAAGTAGTCAATAAGCAAAAGAAAATAAATATCCCAGAGGTCTGCTTGAGTGATGTATTAATGACTTCCCCACAAGTTGATCCTTTTTTCACTACATTTCTTATAAATGCATTTGAGAATTGCATGATAGACTCACGGTGCTGCTATAAATATCATGCCGATGCAGGAAGTTATGAAGCGGCTTGACATGTGGGTTGATACATGTGAAGAGTGCTATGCAATGGATAATAGACTTGTTCCTATGGTAGGCATTATGAGAGGTGTTGAAGTCAAACTGGCTACTTATCCACAGGTGGCTTATAATATAGATATAACAGTGATTGATACTCCTTAGTTTGGGATGCTTCTATCAAGACAACGGACAATAGCAGTCAGAGAAAATGTTCAATTTGATCTGTCTTATGCTACAATTCCAGTGAATGGTCAGGAGGTCAAATTGTATAGGGAGTTGAGAATGAACCAACTAGTTGATTATGTACCACAAGATTAGATCAACTATTTTTGTGATGTTGATCTTGGAAGTTTTAAGATAGAATCAACCCAGCCAAAATTAACCAATAGTGATCCAATTGAAAAGCATGTGGCACAAAACTGCAATGAAGTGTGGAAAATGTATTTTGATGGAGCATGCAACCAGGAAGGTAATGGAGCTAGGATTGTATTTGTTTCACCTGAAGGTATCACATTTAAATATTCATTCTGTTGGCGTGAATGTACAAACAATGTAGTGGAATATGAAGCTTTATTAAGCCCAGTGCGGGCGCATTTTGGCGAAACACAAGATTAAGTTGCTAGTTATTTTGGGTGATTCACGAGTTGGTTGTTTTCTAAATCAAATTCGAAATATGCAGCAAAGAAACACAAAGATTGAAGCTTGTTATAGGAATCTTTGTATGGAGTCACAATTGAATTATTTGTGCCTTCTGATTGAGAGGATTGTGAGATCAAAAGAACATAATGGCTGATTTTTAGCAAATGTGGCACTGAAAAGAGATGATATCACATTGGCTAGGGTATCATAGATTGAGTTCAAGGCAAGGCCTGCTGTGCCTGATAACATTTACAGTTGGTAGGTCTTCAATGATGATACTGACCTTTTGGTGCAGAGTTGTATGGAATCAATATAAAGCCCAAGAGAAATTGAAGCTTCAATGCTTTTTGTTGAAGAAGTGGATGGGAAGCAAACAATGTTTGGCAAGGAGATCTTATAGCTCAAAACAAATAAGCTTCCTAAGGGCTTGGTGGCATTGGAGAGGTTGTACGATGGAAACGATCGGTCCCTCATGAAGCAAACACTAGTCAGAAGAGAAGATATTGAAGAAGTTAACTTGGGGACTGAGATAGCACCAAGAAAGGTGTACATAGGAAAGAAGATAAGCCCTACAATTAGAAGAATGTTGATAGAGTTGCTGAGAAGGTATAAACACATCTTTGCTTGGTTTTATGAAGATCTAAAAGCATACAAGGAAGATTTGTTTCAGCATGAAATACCATTGAAGCCAGATCCTAAGCCATTCAGACAAAAGCAAAGACCCATAAATCCAACATTGGAGCCTAAAATGCAAGAAGAATTGACAAAGCTTAGAGATGGGGGAATCATCAAACCAATTAGACACTCAACGCGGGTCTCAAATTTGGTTCCTGTGAGGAAGAAAAATGGAGACATCAGATTATGTGTGGACTTCAGGAATTTGAATATGGCATCTCTCAAGGACAATTATCCTCTACCCAATATGGAGGCTATATTGCATAAGGTAATAGGGTGTGAACTACTGTCCATGATGGATGGGTTTTAAGGATACAATCAGGTCAAATTCAAAGACTCTAAGCAATATAAGACAACATTCACAATTCCTTGGGAATGTATGTATACATAAGAATGCCATTTGGTCTCACTAATGGAAGCGACCTTCCAAGAGCTATGGACATGGCATTTTACTTGAGGACGTCAATGCTATCATGGTGGTGTACTAGGATGATCTGACTACTTATTCAAAGAAGGTTGAAGATCATGTACAACATCTGGAGAAGGTATTTATTAAATCCCTTGAGTACGGTATTAGCTTAAACCCAAAAAAGTGTCATTTTGCAGTCACAGAAGGTAAGCTTTTAGGACATATTGTTTCAAAAGAAGGAATTGGGATAGATCCTGAGAGAGTTGAAGCTATTGATAAAATTCCTATTCCCAAAACTGTTAAGGCTATACAATCATTCTTTGGACAGATTAATTTTGTTAGGAGATTTGTTTCTAACTTTGCTGAGATCATTAAGCCCATATCAAAAATGTTGAAAAAAGGACATAAAATGGAATGGACTGTAGAAGCCTTGGAAGCATTCATATCTATCAAAAGGGCCATCAAGGAGGCTCGTATCCTTAAATCTCCAGATTTTGCAAAGCTTTTTCAGATATTTTCTTTTGCTTCAATTCACACAATTGTTGTTGTTATGTTACAGAGGAATGGGGATGGTCATGAACAGCCCGTTTCTTTCTTCAGTAAGTCATTACAAGGGTCTGAATTGAAATATGACATAATGGAAAAACATGTGTTTGCATTAGTAAAGGCTACAAAAGCATTCAGACCATATCTTTTTGGAGCAAAGGTGATTGCTTATTTCCCTCATGTTGTTGTCAAAGATATTTTGACACAGTCTGAAGTAACAGGAAAAATATACAAATGGATTAACAAGATCTAGGAGTTTGACATGGAGATACAGATTACCAAATTAGTAAGAGGTCAAGGCTTGGCTAGGTTAATGGCAGAATCAAATATTGAAGCAAATCAAGTTTGTAATGTAGAAGAAGGGACTGCAA
This sequence comes from Sequoia sempervirens, assembly GCA_007258455.2. Taxonomy (NCBI): domain Eukaryota; kingdom Viridiplantae; phylum Streptophyta; class Pinopsida; order Cupressales; family Cupressaceae; genus Sequoia; species Sequoia sempervirens. Next base: position 26,036 of record VDFB02237820.1, on the reverse strand, counting down.
TTGCAAGCATTGAGCACACTCCTTGGTATACCGATATCATGCATTAACTTAAGTACACAAAGTGTCCAGAAGGATTGAGTGACAACCAGAAAAGAACTTTGAAGTTGCAGGCATCTAAATATGTTTTCATGGATGGAGATCTATTTTGGAAGAATAGGTATGGTATACTGTTGTTATGTTTGGATGAGTCTTAGGCCAGGCATGTTCTGAGTGAAATGCATGAAGGAGTTTGTGGAGGACATTATTCAGCAAAAAAAACTACACACAAAATTCTCAGGGCAGGTTACTATTGGCCTAGGGTTTTTAATGTTTCTTTCACACATGTAAGAAAATGTGAAGCCTTCCAAAAGTTCTCTGGAAAACTGAAGTATCAAGGAGCTTTGCCACTTTGACCCTTGCAGGTTGATGCCCCTTTTCATCAATGGGGGATTGATTTCATTGGAGAGATACAGGAAAAATCAAGTGGGGGATACAAGTGGATACTGGTTGCCACTGATTATTTTACTAAATGGGTAGAAGCAATCCCAACTAAACAGGCTACAAGCAAAGTGGTGACAAATTTCTTGATGGACAACATTATCACCAGATTTGGCGCACCACTAAGATTAATCACAAATAATGGGATGTGTTTCAGGTCAGATGAATTTAAAGGTTTCTATGACACATATGGCATTACCATTTCTTATGCAGCTCCTTACCATCCACAATCTAATGGTCAAGTAGAGTCTAGCAATAAGAGTCTTTTAAAGATTATAAGGAGGATGTTAGGATAGAACAAGAATGCTTGGGATTCAAGATTAAAACTGGTTGTGTGGGCTAAAAGGATTACTGTGAAGAAATAAATTGGAAAGTCCCCATTTGAATTGGTATATGGAGCACAAGCTAGGATGCCTTTGCAGAATTTGTTACCAGTCTACAAGTTTGTCCATCAGTAGGATTTGGATATTTCTGAACCTATGGAAGAAAGAATGGAGCAACTAGCTAAACTTGATGAAATAAGGAAAGTTTCCCAAAACCAAAACATGAAGTTACAGACATAGATGAAGTATCTGTTTGACAAGAAGGCAAAGGATAGAAAATTTGAAGAGAATGACTTGGTATTGATGTGGAACACAAAGTGTCAGGAGAAAGGAAAGCATGGTAAATTTGAAGCTTTGTGGCTGGGACCTTTTGTCATTAGTGGAAAGAGAGGTGAAGATTCATACTATCTACAGAATATTGCTGGTGAAGATCAAGAATTTCCTGTTCATGGGTAATTCTTGAAGCAGTTTTTCTCTTGAACCAACACAGAGGACTAAGGGTTGCCAGTGCATGGACAACTCTTGCTCATCCTCTTTAAAATTACTTTCCATGCACAGTAGTTTAGGATTCTGTTTCATCTCCATTTTGCATTCACTTTCCTTTCATTCTATCGTGTTGCATGTCCATTTTCATTCTGCTCACTGGTTCGCCATTTTGTGTCCAGTTTGCTCACCCAAAGATCTGGATCCTTGCAATGATCTCACTATCATTCATCCCTAGATAGAGCCACTGTTGGAACTGTAAAAATCTGATGATTTTACATATTTTTGATCCCCTTGAGTTTCCATATGTGTCCTCATCATAAGCACGGGGGCTTTCCATTGTGACATTTTGCCTATATTTATCCCAAAATCCATCGGGTCATGCATTTTTCACGTTGTGGTCCATATTAGCATAAGTCTATCTTGGTCTCCTCGACCCACAATGCATTTCTGCTAACATATGTTTGTTGCAGGCTTATCAGCATGAGTTCTTAATTGTCACGGCGATTGGCATTCACCTATGGTATTCTATCGGCATGACATTCACGTGGTTTCGGCGACTGTGGAGGAACCTATCGGTGAGAGTTTGGTCTTCGCATATCGTCTCACCAAGTGCCTTATGTCTCGCCGACCGGTATATGGAGATGCATCGAAAAAATATTTTCTTCGGGGTAACGTCTTGGCAAGTGACCTTCGGTCTTGTCGATATTACACAAGAGGCTCGTCGGTGAGAGACTTTTTCCTTGGAGTAAGTCATAGCGACTTCACATTGTCTCACCGATCGGTGGCAAAAAGATGCACGTATCGGTAAGATTTAAAGCTTTCGACATGTGGTCTTGGCGAGTTTGGATTGTCTTACCGACTAACAACATAAGGACATGCATCTCTGTATGACTAATGGGCATCGATGTAACATCTTGGCAATCTGTCAGTCTTGGCGGTTGACTTCTCCGCGAGATGCATGTGCATTGGCGGTAAATATTTTTGTCTGAAGCCGAATAAATGTATCATAGGGTGCTTTCAATAAGACACAGGATAATCTACGAAGCCTCTTCCCGACTCGGTGTTGTCTTGGCGATCTAAAAGTTAGCTCGGGGGCTTTTGGTGAAACATGATATGCTTTCTACGTAAAGAGATGTCTCCTTGATATCATAAAGTCCGCATCGTACATGAAACAAAGGAATACTCACCGAGAAACGTAAAGTGATCTACAAGATATCTCCCAGACTCGAGGATAGAGATCCAGTGGCGAATAAAATTACAGACGAATTGTATGGCGGTGGATTGCCTTTGGCATGAAACTTCGATTTGTCTGCCAAAGTGTTTGATTGAGTGAATTAATAAAATTTAAAATATTATTCTTGGAAATATGTGAGTTCCATAAAATACCATTCTTGGGGCTGACATAAAAGGGAACCTAGAGATACGTAGATGGGATCTCAATATGATATGTTTTTCTCATGCTGGTGTATAAATAGGTATTTTGTAATTGTAAAAACATCAGCTATCATTTATTCGATATACAATAGGCAAATTAGATGGATACAGTACAATAAATTTATCAGATCAGAGACTATGATGCATGTTTTCAAAATGGAGGTATTTATGAAAGTCGATTGATATTTATTTACATTCACGGTGTAATTATTTGTTGAATTTAATGAAAGTATTGCTAAGTTGTCTCCAAGATGGATTCTTTCTAATTGTTTAAATTGATATAACAAGTTTATATTCAATTCATCAGTGCACATTTGTTGTTTCTGTGTGGTTAATCGATTGGTTCTTTCAAGCAAAGATTAAGTCCTTTTAATTGATCACAGTAATTAGAGAGATTCATCTAGATTATTAAAGTAGAGCTTAGTAGTTACAGTATTGCATGTTTATACTGCAAGTTGTAAACAAAATGTATGCCAGATAATTTGAGTTTTCTCCAGAGAGTGTTGCTCATCTTGATTTCGTTTGACTCCGCATACCCAATAAGGCACTGGTCTCTACAGTTTCATCATTAAGATTCATTTATTCTCTTTATATCTTTTAATTGAGCATTTTAGGATTTAGATTAAGAATATTGCTATTGTGCTTGAATTCATTTGTTCACTTGCATCTACCATTGTGGACAAATCATTGCAAGAAGGATAATCATAGGTCAAGTCTGCTTCATTCATAAAGGTACACCTGCCTAGGTCTAGCAGCACCTGAAGAGTAGAAGGTTGAATGCTTTTAACCTTGTATGTTACCCTAAAGTGTATCAAGAGATTGGCAGCCTCTTGAGGCATTCTGCCTGCATTTTTGAGAGTTAACACCTCCCTCAAAAACCTGATTCCTATTAGCCATATAGGAAAATCCAACCACAAATAACTATTTGTAGCCACCATTAGCTCCATGTCACCCTCAACCTGCCACGTATGCCTAATCCAAGCATCCAAAGCTAGTAGAGGAATATAGATCCCAAGAAATTTGTAGATTAAAGCATGTCTACTAAAATAAGAAACATCATTAGCCACATATTTAGGAGAAAGAACCAATATTGGATGATCCTAACATTTGGGGAAATAGCCATTCACTTTCTTTAGTTTAGGGCCCTCCGTCACATAAAATGGATTAGGGTGTTGAGCTTTCAAAGTCGATGAAGATCCATTGTGAAACACACCACGATCAGCCACCACCAGACTGGTAGAAACCTAATGCTTTGCCATAATCCAAATAAAAGACCACCTCCAAACACACCAAAGGCATCACCCAAGGATATCCAATAAGAAGAACACCTACCCTAAAAGCAACATAGACCCCAGCCCAGATAGCAGAAAAAAAAACAACCCTTACACACAAAATAATCACCACCCCACCCCAAAACAACAAAAAAAAAAACCAACACAATAGAAAAAGACCCTCCCCAAAAAACTTCAAACACCCCCTCAAACCAAGAACCAACACACAAACATGATCCTTTTACCCAAACACGCATGCAAAGGAAGAGATGGACATGCATGCCCGGGATCAATGGTCATGGGCAAGCAGACCCGCATTGACACCCCACTCACACCTAGCATTCTAATCAATCTTTTTTCATCTATCCAAAATTAATATTAATTATTAAAACTATGTGAATATTAATATATTTATTTTATAATTGTACATTTTAGGTTTATAAAATAATATTATATAAATATATTATTAAACATTTCATGAAGGTCAATAGTGACATAGTATGATGGTTAAGTTGTGTTTTTGTCATCAAGGTTCAAACCTCATTAGGTGTAATTGTTGAATGTTTAAATTGGGGATGAGGTCTCATGTTTGTGACCTCACCGATTCATAGCTTTGGGTCAAAAGTGTTTACCCCTTTACAAAAACAAAACATTTCATGAAGAATAATTTTTTTAACATAAAAAATGTTAATTTTCAATTTAAAATATAAATTTTGTTTAAATAAATTAATAAATCAATATAAAACACTTATAATACAAGATATAAATTTAAATTTTAAAATTTTAGATTAAATAAATATAACAAAACCTTACTAGTCAAGCAATATTTTTTCTTCTACAATTATTTTGGTGACTAGATTCTATCGTATGTGAAAAAATAAGTCACCATTGTTATATAATCATTTGAAATAATTGACTTACTCATCTCTTTAAGATTGGTGAGCACATAATGATTGAGTTTCACATAATAATAGCACTTTGTATTGCTTCTATTATTTTTTATAAACCTCATTATGTATTCTTATTTTGTTTTTTTATGTATCCTTAATGGTTGTCCATTCAATCTCCAACCAATAATTGCACCGCCATTTCATTCCACATCCTACACATAATATGCTATTTTGTATTTCTATATGATATTTTTTAGATTGAATCACAATTACACTCAAACCATTTACCATCCTTAATCATACTTCACAAAATTAATACAATTTTGAAATTTAAGATTAAATATAATATTTTGAAAGATGTCCAATAATAAATAAATAAAACCCACATGTAAGACAAGAAAATCTAGAAGTTACTCATTGATGCAACTAAGGTTATCCCATTAGAAACAAAAAAACTTGTATAAAGTTTTGTATGAAGGGAAGGCTTGTCTAGGAAGACAAGATAAAAGCTACTTTTTGTAAAGGTGAGCATAAGTTTGCATGACATTTATGTCTTGTCGTATTGCATATTTTTTGGCTTTACATTTTTCTAAGATGAATATAGTCTATATTATCAATTATCAAATAGTGTTTTTTAAATATAATATATAAGGCAAATAAATTGACATTTGAAGATGACATAAATTAATAAATTAATTATTATCATGAATGTCACATTTTAGAAGTCTTTTTTAGATAATGTATATCAATTATATTAGATAAAAATATATCATCATTTTATTATTTAAACTTTAATAATTATATAATTAAAAGAGAAGAGTTAAATTCGATTTATTATATAAACATAATTTATTTAAAAAATATGAAGGTGCATGGTGTAATGGTAAGCAATTGTAGTTTTTACATCTATAATACCATGTTCAGATTCTTTGATAAAGAGAATCATATTTTTATTTATGATGTCAATAAAAATATATTGATGAATAAAAAATATAGATAATAATATTTACATTATATATTTCAAAATCAGTTTAATCATAATTTTAAAAAATATATTATTAAAATTGAAGTTTTATGGACATAAAATTTAACCCTTTAATTTTACAACTCACTCTCTCCCCTTTCTTCTACATATAATTTTGATGTAATATAAAAATAATTGTACCAAGAATTTAGTATCTTTAAAAATGTGATAATTAAAATAAGTATGATAAGATCAAAATAATATAAGTTGTGTTATAATGATGAAAATTGCATACACCAATTTTTCTTTCATTTTGGACTTTCTTTGATTTTTTGTCTTAAGAGGAATTACAACCATAAAAAATGGTATATTTTAATATAAAAGTTGACAAATGATATGCAACCTGATTAATCCAAACTTCACTCATCCTACGATTCTAGACCTACTTTATAGGTTTACCATTCCCTATCTCAAACTAGTTTACAAATGTAGATCTAAACAGTTTAAAATCACAACAAATTTGATTCTCAAACTTTACATTTAATTGTGGTCCCATTTAGATCGCTTTCCTACTAAATGTTACTTGCCAACTTGTGTGGAAAGTATTAAAATTTATGTGCTAGGGGATGCATAAAGGGATAAATCTTAAATCATTTTTAGCATAAAGAGAGGAGATAAGGATAGGTTCAATTAACTTTGCATCATCACTAGAAGAGAAAATCATTTTTAGCATAAAGGGAGGAGATAAGGAAAAGTTCAATTAACTTTGCATCATCACTAGAAGAACATAGCATGTATGTCCACATCACTTATAATAAAGGAGGCACTTTGCATACATTTTTAAAGTATTTTTTATCTTGGTAAAAATGTTGAATTGATTCAAGGATTTGACTAAGGTAAAAACATGGGGACAAGTCACCTCCTATAACTAGCACAAAAACTCTTAGTTAATGTCTATTTACACCACCATATTTAGATACTCGAGTAAATACATTTTGTACTTGATCAAAATTATCCATATCAAATTTATGGGAGAGGGTTGAATCTATTGATGAGAGTTTAATTCTACTGGCATGAAGATCATTTCTGTAGGCATGAAAATTATCTATAATGACACTATTAATTTAATAATTTTCTAGTATTAATTTGATAAAATTATAAATATAAATACAATAGAAATTAATGTCTATTTACACCACCATATTTAGATACTCGAGTAAATACATTTTGTACTTGATCAAAATTATCCATATCAAATTTATGGGAGAGGGTTGAATCTATTGATGAGAGTTTAATTCTACTGACATGAAGATCATTTCCGTAGGCATGAAAATTATCTATAATGACACTATTAATTTAATAATTTTCTAGTATTAATTTGATAAAATTATAAATATAAATACAATAGAAGATATCTCAGCACCATCCATCATGACATATTCATTACCAAAACATTAGTGCTAAGTATCCTAATCTTCTTTATTAATTTCACTATGCTAATCTTTATTAATTTTCATTCTTATTGATGAATATATTTTAATAACTCTTTTTTCATTAACCTTTATATCTAGGTTTATTCATTTATATTTTTGGATTAATTTTATTCAAGGGAATTTTAGGTCAAGCCTAGATACATTTTGTAGAAAAAAATTAGGTTAGAAATTTTTGGGTTCTTAGAGCTATCATAACCCTAGTTTTGGTGTAAAATTGCATATAATTACATTACTATATAATTTCATTTGATCATATTATTTATATTTTATGTTCTTATGATTGTAGGTTATTGGATGGGAATATCACTTTTAGCTAACCTTTAATTTACTTTTAATTTTAGTACTTTAATTAATACTTGAAATTATTATTGATGGTATAGTCATTGTTAAGCTCACTTTTGAAAGTTTGGATGTTACAAATGAATTTTGTTAGTTAGAATGTAGGTTCACATTATTAACACTTGATATTAGTGTAGGGGTGCATTTTTACTAAGTTTGAAATTTCAACTCCATTAGAGTGATATATCATTAGGAGGGAGAAAAGGAGAGAGAGTCTACAACTTGTGTTGTGTAGAGAGTCTACAAGTGTGTATTTTTGATGCAAAACATCCAACAACATCAACAACCTCATTTCATTAGGGAATTTCAATCCCAAACAGAATTAGGAGAAGATCAAATATATAAACTTCGACATTTCACTTAACTTTCATCAAAAACCCTACCAACTCATCTTTCAACTTCACAAAACTCTTTCAGTCAAAAAAATCATGTTCCATACCATCAAGTTGATCTAAATCAAACAAACTCAAATCATGACTTTTGAAAATAGTCCTCTCATTCACCATTAGCATCTTTACAAAATTTATCAAGTTCAACAAACTCAACAAACCACATCATTAGTATACCAATATACTTATTCTTCAAGGCAACAAAACACTTATTAGATTCAAATCCAACTCATCCAATCTCAAAATGTCTGTATCAAAACAATAACCTTAAATCACTGTAGACAGTCCACATTCTCTTCAAACACCAATTCAATCAACTTACTCTATAAGGAAAACCAATAGCAACCCAATCCTTCTTGCCATAATCAATTATGAGACCTTCAAGACACAAAATTCATCTTCTTTTGATTGAAACAATTTCAATACATCAGCATATAAACATTAGATCTGGATATTATATATTCAAGACACCATTTTAAGCATATTGAACCCACATGCCTAAATCATCAATACTATTAAATTGTTCCCTATCAACTTTATCCATGCAATAATACAAGTTCAATTCGACTGTGTAATCAATTTCAACACAATTCTAACCTCTAGCATCACTGTTATGCAAGTTCTTTGTTTTGAACACACAAACCACTATTGAAGCATATAGGGAATACCTTGCTCACAAACACCAAACCATAAGCCAACCTTCTAAACAATTACAAAGGATTTTAAACAACTTTACTAACACTGCTAAGGTAAAGACTGACATAATCAATTACTTGCATGGCTTGTCCAATCAAAAACTCAGATTCTTGTATTCCTTGATCACATTCCTAGTAAGATTGCAAAACCAATTAATCGGGTATATCAACCATTACACACTAGATATACAAAGGCTATATACAGTTTTAATAACCCATATCAGGGTATTAACAATGTACCACAAGATCAAATATACTTCCTTTGCAACAAACAACAGAAAAACTACCTGTAATGTTGGTAAAGAGCCCTCATTAGGTCATTTTAACAAAGAAGGTACATTTAAATCACCTTCAAAACAATAAAGAACATGAAACACTCTTAGGCCATGTTCAAAATCACAAGATTCTCCAACTTTCAGGAGTCAATAGGCTCAATTGAGCATTCAATGTTCAAACCCTTGAATATAGGGTGAAAATCATCAAAAACAAGGAGGGTTTTATAAATATCACCCTTACAAACCTCATGCACTCCAGCCAACAGTTGGAACGAGTCTTAATACATCTGAAAATTCTTTTGAAAACATCTCCTTGGACATGCATACGTTATTTCTTCTATACCATGGTTGAAACCTCCTTTTTTCAATGGAAAACTCAGATTTTAAGCTTGAAAACAACATTATATCTTCATATTCCTGATGCCCCTATGCTCACAAACATATATACATTGAAAATACACTAAAATAAATCCAATCCACCAACTCACTAATCCTACATCGGTGGAATGGCCTCTGGTTCTTTAATGGACTCTCAAAACTGTTGTGAAAGAACACAGTCTGAGACATAGAGAATTATGTTTTTTCTCCTTTGTTTCTTAAAATCTACCTCCTAACTACTTGAAATGGTAACTAACACCTTCCTAACTGATACCACACAAGATAAGCTATCAATATAAAGTAAGAGATAAAGGAAAGAGTGCTGCAAATTTAGAAACAAAGGTTTTATTTCCAATTTTTGGTTACAAGAATACAAAAAATCTACTTTTCCTCGCTTCTCCAAGCTTTTTATAACATTTCCAACTGATAACTAATTCTTCAACTCCTTCCATAGGTGAAAACTGTCTCTTATCTCCTAATATGCTTTATTTATGCCTTTTTGTTTACATAATCACATTTTGACAACAATATTGCATTATTTGCATTTTTTTTTGTATTTTCACCTCCTAGTGACTTCTTTTATAACTTGATTACATTCCAGTTAGCCCTTACAAAGCATTGACACATCATTTTGACTTGAATCATTACAAAATTAACATATTAACCTCTTGAAGGCATTTAATGACTTGGGTGCTCCTGCACCAATTTTTGACAATCAACATGCTTTGGGGTTGATATTATTTTCATATTTTTGTTATTTTTCTCTTATGATTTAAGATTTATATTTGTTTATTATTCTTTTATATAATTTTTTTCTTTATTTTATGGCTTTATTTAGTTAATTGATGTATTCCAATTCATATCATTGGATTGATTTAGGACTAAAAGGCTTAAAAGGAAGAATTCAAGGTCATTGGGTTGTTGATGCAGTATTCTATTTTTGTCTCTAAGGACAAGGGAATTATTAGTAAAGTATGATATTAAAATGTAATCCTAAAATATAATGTTCATATCTCCATTTTTTGTGGAATTGGTACTTGGATTCCCATGACAAGTTGTGGAGTATTATTTTATTAGTATTTACCATGATACTTAGAATATTTTCATAGTGTTATTTACAAGTTAATTTATAGTTAGTTGGTCAATATTGGGAGTTAAATTTTTCATTCATGAATGAAAACTAACTTTCCATCGCATATGAACTAGAGAGTTATATCTTTTCAAGAGTGAAGAATCTTCTTATGAGAGGTTAAGTCTATATTATTTGGCCACTCTATTTTGGAGTGTTATACTTGTGAATGTGTTCCCACCTTCTTCATGGGTCTAATAGGTTATGAAATCTATCTTGATTGTGTTCATTAGTTTAGTTTTATAAACCTCAAAAAATTTTCAAGACCATGTTGTCATTGGTTGTTTAATCTGGGAAACTACTTGCAGTTTTCCATCATCCATTTTCTATAAATTAGATGTATAATATGTATGTTTTGGTATGGTGATTTTTAAGTGCTTTCATGCTATTATAATTCTATTAGATTTAAGAGAGAAGTAATTATATTAATATACTCATTTATGATTAAAATAGATTAATGTTCTCTAGTGGTCGATATTTTCCCCAAAATGGATTCTCTAAGTACATCTAATATTTTTGATAATATAAGAAGAATTTACAAGGTGTTGTAACCATACACAAAATGACCCAAGGCTAGATAGTTAAACAAAATAGAAACTTGGGCCAAAGGCCATAAACAGGCTAGTGAGAACAAACTAATAGAAAAGTCCCAACAAAGTAACTTTTTGAAAATTAAAACAAAAAACAAAGAACATTCTACTCAAGACTATTTTCCTAGTCCTTCCATAAGGAACATCCTGCTTCTGGTAGTTGGTACTGGGTTCAGTAGTTTTCTTGTGCCTTTTTATCTCCTCTTGCAGGATGAAACCAAGAGTGACAATAGAGTGATGAGTGACTTTTAGGGTAAAGCAAGAGAGGTAGTTAAGTTTCCTCTCTAAGTTTTCCACCCTAGTCAACAGAGCCATGAAATCCTAAGAGATATTTTGACAATTGGGGAATTTGTACTTGTTCTCTTTGGTAAGGGTGGAGTCCTCTAGGTCTTGAAGCATGGCATTAAACTTTGAAAACAAGCTCAAGCCATGGACATCCTCCTCAACTTCCTTGGTATCATCATTTTTAGTGCTATCACCTTCCTCAATCTTTTTAGACTCGTCATTAGATATCTCATACATAGTTATGTTAGGGGCCTATTTACCAACTAATATATGAGATCTTTGAACATTAGGGTTAATGTAGTTAACATTAGTAATTGAATCAGGTTATTTTTTACTCTGTTCTATGTCCCTATTCTTATTGTTATCTTCAATCTCATGCTCATTAGAAGTAGCCTCTTCCAAAAAGAAGTTTTTGTGGGTTTCTTTTTCTTTTTGCCAAGGAGTCTTTAAAATTTGTGTTAATCCTTTTTCCATGACTTTTGGGGGGTGTTTAAGCTCACACAACCCAGTAGCAATAAATTTTTGTATTAGAGTTTTTTAGGGTTTTGTTGTATTGGGTTGTAGATTTGGGGGCTTTGATTTTGGTCTAGGTGTTGCTTTCTTAGTAGGCATAATCGTCTTTCCTTTTGAAGGAGGCTTGACATTTTTTTCATTATGAAGGTTCAGGGGCTTCTAGAAGGAGAAGGAACAACAAAGGGTTCTTCAACTAGGCAAGCCCTAATGGGCTTGGGAGGGCAAAGAAAGATGGAAATGATATAGTTTGAGAATGAGCCTTTGGTGGAGTGGAATGAGTTGTTTTTCTAGGTTTTTATTTGTCATATCTGATGAGCCATAAGAATGTCCCATTTCCTTGTTGTAGTTACATACTTTTATCTTGTTTTCTACTAAACTCTAAAAGGAATTACTAGACCTTTTTATATACTTTAAGAATTTAAAGAATTTGAATTTGATATAAGTTATATTAATAAGTGTGTGTATGAACTATGAATTTTTGTGATTTTAGTAGAATTTCATGTTTTATCATAATTGTTAGCAATAAAAATGCCTTGAAGAAATAAGGACTAACCCTTGCAAAAAATAACCTATCAACCCACAACAAAAAGCTTCTCAAACCACAACAAAAGGATGATAGTTCAATGTAAAGGAGTTAATATGCTACAACATGATTACACTTTTAGAAGAAGATGGAAGCGGTTTGTTGTGCATTTGGCATACATACCTTGCTGAAAGTAGGGACCCCCTCCTTTTTCTTTTCCCTCTCTAGTTGCTCGCTTCTACTTTGGGTTCAGTCATATTTGGTGCTTACTAGGTTTGTGTGGGTTTATGCTTTGAATTTTGGGTTTTGGGGTCATTTACCTTGTTTGCATGATGATTTGCTAGTGAGTTTTACTTATAATCCTTTAGCATTAGACTTTTCCTAATGGTTTCTCTGCATGCTAAGTCAATTTTCACTAAAAGTCTAGGTTTTAGCATTTTGCAAAAATTCTATGTGGGTATGTTGTCAACCAGTGTCAAACCCTCTGACTTCCACAGTCGCATTTTTTGCATTTCTTAAAATAGGAAAAATCATCAAGAAATAGGTCTAGCCGCTCTTCTTATGGATTTTCCCACATGCAAAAATGGATAAAATCAAAATTTGTTAAGTATTTGGGCTTTGTGGAAATTTTGTGACTCAAACTTATTGGTGTAGAAGGAAAAGGTTTCCAGTTCATCGGATTGATAGTTGAGTTTTGGTAGGACTGAGTAACCAATCTCCTCGACACCCCGATAAGCTATCTATGGGTTGGCGTTAAGTGTAGCGTCAGTTTGATAGTCACATGTCCGTAGGATGGATTGATAAGTCTCCTTGATAAGTGCTTGGCTTATCGCTAATTGTCTTTGGAGTTTGCATTGGTGGTGGGACTCAGTTTGTACCTCATGAGGGAATGGTGAACATTGGAGATCAAACAGGATGTTGATCTAAAGATGCTCGCTAGTCATGGCTCTTGTGGTGGGACCTAGTCTATACCTCATGGTCGAACATGGAACAATGAAGATCATACAATTGGTTGATCGAACGATGGACGAAGTACCTGGTGGGTACTAAAGATGCAAGCTAGAGGTGTGTTAGAGTAACAAATGGAATTTAGAGAGACAAGATTTTATGTCTCTTTGACATTCCGATATGACTTTGACGACTTGAGAAGGTAATGACGATTTAGTTCGTTGTGACCGTTTTCCTGATGTGGAAGTTGAAGCGATGGATTTCTGGTGACACTTGAGAAGATTGTAATGGAATACCATAGTGCATTATAATAGGATGATATTTGAAGATATTTTAATCAAATTCTATGGAATGGATTATGTGAAATTGGCACTTAAAAGAGCATAGCTTTGTGACTTGTATGTAATTGACATTTTACAATAATACAAGAGGTCTCTGCTTTGGTGTGTGGGTTTTTTCCCGAGAGGGTTTTCCCACTTAAATTTGGTATTCTTTCTTGATTGTCTATTTTGTTATTCTTGAATGTGCATCTTTATGTTCTATAATTGTAAGTTTTGAAAGAATTTATGTATCTCTCTCTTGAATTTTAGCATTAAGAAGGCATATTCCACACTCTTCTTTCCTTTCAGTTGGTATCAGAGCTTGGCCAGCTTTGTTGTCCTTATAGGTAAGATAGATTTTTTTGTGCTAATCTAGTTCAGTGAGAGTTTTGTAGGGAAATTTGGCTGTAATCTTATTGCAGATTTAAGATGGCGAGCACATTCAAAAGAATAAAAATTAAGAAATTCAATGGTGGTAATTTTGAGTTGTGGAAAGTCAAAATGGAAGATTTTCTTGTGGATTGAGAGTTATGGGATGCAATTTCCTCTAAAAAACCATCATCAACCTTGCAGAATGATTGGGATACAAAGGACCAAAAAGCCAAGGGTATGATCAAACTATGCTTGGCCGATTTTTCTCTCCTAAACATCCATGAAGAGAAGACAACAAAACTCTTGTGGAAAAAACTTGGTGACATTTATCAGGGAAAATCTTTGGTGAATAAGTTATTCCTGAGAAAGAAGTTATACTGTTTGAAGATGGAGGAAGGAGCATATATTGCATAACATTTGAATGCATTTAACATAATCATTGCTCAGTTGGGATCTATTGGTGTGAAGATAGAGGATGAGGATCGTTGCATGCTCCTGTTGTGTTCATTTCCTGACACATGGGATCACTTGGAAATGGAAATTGGGAGTACAATGACCACTTTCAAGATGGAAGATGTGGTTGCTTCACTGCTATAAGAGGAAATGTGAAGGAAGTTTTCTAAGATGGCCAAGGAGGCCCTTACTATTCGAGGTGGATCAAAGGAGAAAGACAAGAAGAAAGAAAAGAAGTCTAGATCCAATTTAGAGGGGAGATCAAAGTCTCTTGGTAAAAAGTCCAAGGTGAAATGCTAGAATTGTGGGTAGTTTGGACACATTCAAAAATATTGTAAAGAGGAGAAGAAGAAGAAAAAGAAAAATAATTCTTCTAATAATGAATCTTCTCAGAGGGATGGGGATGCCTTTATAGCAGCCTTGGCAACTTAGGAATCAGATGATGTTTGGCTAATTGACTCAAGTGCATCCTTTCACATGACCTCTCATAGAGGTTGGTTCTCAAAGTATGAAAAGTATGTTGGTGGAAGGGTGTATCTAGGTGATGATTCTCACCTAGAGATTATTGGCCATGGATGAGTCAAAATTTAGTTTCTTGATGGAAGAATAAAGGGAATCGATGATGCGATGCATATACCAGGTTTGCCTCAAAATTTACTTTTTGTACAAGTAAGCTTAATGATGCTGGTGTACCAACCTCTTTCTCAAATGACATTTATAGAATGACTAAAAGCTCTATGGTTCCAGCTAATGGTGTATGAATTAGCACTCTGTATAAACTGGATGCATGTGTAGTATAGTGTAAGAGTGCTTTTGTAAAGTCAAGTAAATCTAATCATGTAGAGAAAGGAGGTATTGTTCCTGAGGGAACAAATTCTTTGGAGATGAAGCTCCAAGCAGAGAAAACAATGTTGGTTGCATCAGAGTCTCGACCACATTGGTGAAAAAGGCTTAAAAGCCTTAAAAGCAAAAGCTTGGTTGAAGGGCTAAATGATTGTAATCTTGAGTTCAATTTTTGCGAACATTGTATATATGGAAAACAACACCATGTTTCATTTTATTGTAGTCCTCATAAATCTTCTAGAATTCTTGATTATATTCATGTTGATGTTTTTGGTCCAGTTAATGTTCCTTCATTATTGAAATCTGTGTATTTTGTTTCATTGATAGATGATTATTCAAGGACATTTGTTTATTTTCTCCAAAGTAAGACTAATTATTTCAATCAGTTTAAGGAATTTAAAACCTTGACCTAGAAAATTAGATTGGTAGGAAAATAAAGTGTTTTAGGACGGATAATGGTGGTGAGTTCTATTCAGTAGATTTTGATAAGTTTTGCAAGGACCACAAAATTAAAAGGCATAGAACAAATCCTTACACTCCACAACAAAATGAAGTTGCAAAAAGGATGAATAGAACACCGATGGAAAGGGATAGAAGTATGTTGAGTAGTGTTGGTTTGGAATAGAAGTTCTGGGCTAAGGTTGTAGCTACATGTTATATGATTAATATATCTCCCACTTTAGCGCTCATGGAAAAAACACCTATGGAAGCATGGTCTGGTAACAAGCCCTCTTTGAGACACGTTAAAGTCTTTGGATGTGAGGCATATGCTTATGTACGTAGTGAAAAAAGGTCTAAACTAGAGAACAAGGTAGTGAAGTGTATCTTCATTGGTTATGGAATCTGTGTGAAAGGGTATAAGCTTTGGAACCCAATTATAGAGAAGGCGTTGTATAGTAAAGTGTGATCTTCCATGAGCTGAAACCTTCTACAGTGGATCTGCAACTAGAGGTGAAAGAAGTAGAAAAGAAGGAGGTAGTTGAAATTCCTCTTACTCCAGCTAAGGATGAACTACGTACTCCTAGTGGACTTGTTAATGAGGAGAGCTCAAGCAGCTCTGAAAGTTTTGATCAAGAAGAAGAACCTTAGTCTTAGCTTGTGAGGAGGTCTATGCATGCTAGTGGCAACCTAAAAGGTTTGGATATTCTATGTTAGATTCCAGTTGTGCTTATGCTTTGATTGCTAACACTGATGAGCCTAGGACTGTTAGAGAGGCGATGGGTATGTCTAATTCAGATTCTTGGTTGGAAGCCATGAATGAAGAAATGGCATCATTGAAGAAGAATGAAATGTGGGATCTAGTACCTTTTCCTGAAGGACGAAAGCCTGTGAGATGTAAATGGGTGTTTAAGAAGAAGATTGGTCTAGATGGCAGTGCTGAGAAGCATAAAGAAAGGTTGTCTGCAAAAGGATATTCCCAAGTGGAAAAAATTGATTGTGAAGAAATATTTTCTCCTGTAGCTAAGTTGACGTCTATCAGATTTTTGTTGTCACTTACTGCTGCATATGAATTAGAAATCGAGCAAATGGATGTGAAGATAGTGTTTCTTCATGTTGGTTTGAAGGAAGAGATTTACATGTCCTAGCCAAATCACTTCATTGAAAAAGGTAAGGAAAACCTGGTTTGCAAATTAAAGAAGTCTTTGTATGGTTTGAAGTAGTCGCCTAGAATGTGGTACCAAAATTTTCATACCTATGTGTTGTCTTTGAGGTTTGTGAGATCAAAGTATGATCATTGTGTTTACCATAAAACTAAAAATGGTTGTCTTCTTATTATTTCCCTATATGTGGATGACATGTTGTTCATTGGGAATAGTAAGGGAATGATTTATGAATTAAAATCTCAATTGTCAACACAGTTTGAAATGAAATATGTAGGCTTAGCTAGGTATATTATGGGGATGGAAATCATAATGGATAGAGGAAATAGAAAACTTTGGCTCACCCACAGAAAGTATATAAGTTCTATCATAGAGAGATTTAATATGATGGATTGCAAGCAGTTAGTTGTTCCAGTGTCACAGGGAATGAAACTTTCTATTGAAGACTGTCCAAAATATCCTATTGAGATGGAGGGCATGATCAGGGTGCCTTATGCAAGTGTGGTTGACAGTTTAATGTATGCAATGGTTTGTACTAGGCCATCCATTGCCCAAGCAGTGGGAGTGCTTAGTTGATTTATGGCTAATCCAAGAAGGTTGCATTGGGATGCTGTGAAGAGAGCTTTTTAGGTATTTGAAGGGTACCTCTGAGTACACCTTATGTTATCATGGTTACTCTATTGAATCTTAGAGTTTAGTTAGCATTCATGGATATGTGGATTCTAATTGGGTAGGGGACATTGATAGCAAAAGATCCACCAGTGGATATGTATTCATGTTATTTGGTGGTGTAGTTAGCTAGATGAGCAAGTGGCAAGTTGTAGTCGCTTTATCTACTACTGATGTTGAGTACATGGCAGCAACTCATGCCTTTAAGGAAGCTATTTGTTTTAGAAGATTGTGTTCTGATGTTGGTTTTGATGCAGGGCAGATTGTTATTTGCTGTGATAGTCAGAGTGCTATTTATTTGACAAAAAATCCAACTTTCCATGCCAGGATGAAAAAATATTGACGTGTAGTACCACTTTGTTTGTGATATGGTGGAGGATGGAAAGGTTAATCTAGAAAAATTTAATACTCTAATGAATGTTGTTGATGCATTGACGAAGCCTGTGAGCACAAATAAGTTCAAATGGTGTACCGATTCAATGGGCCTTGGGGCCTAAAATATTTATTGAATTCAAGCATTGGAAGGAGCCAATAAGTTCTTTGTCATGTGGGATAATGTTGAGAAACGATGACTCAAACTTAATGGCGTAGAAGGAAAAGGTTTCCAATTCATCAAATTGATAGTTGAGTTTCAACACGACTGAGTAACTAGTCTCCTCAATGTCTTGATAAGCTATCCACGGGTTGGTGTTAAGTGTAGTGTTGGTTTGACATTCACAAGTTGGCAGGATGGATTGATAAGTCTCCTCGACAAGTGCTTGGCTTATCGCTAAGTGTCTTTGGAGTTTGCATTGGTGGTGAAGGCTCATTGACAAGACAAGTAACGGTTGGCGAGACTGAATGAACAGTCCCTTCGACATCCCAATGGAAGCCTAGGTCTCTTCATCCAATGGAATAATGGATATCGTTGAGACATAGATGATGGTACCTTTGATATGCTGATAAGGAAACCAAATGACATGAAAGATAGCATCAACTATACATTGGTAATGATTGCAATCTAGTTGATTTGATGATGCCTGCTAGCCTGTGGCACCCGTGGTGGGACCCAATATGTACCTCATAGGGGAACGGGGAATGATAGATATCAAATAGGATGTTGATCTAACGGTGCTCGCTAGCCCATGGATTCTGTGGTGGGACCTAGTTTGTACCTCATAGGTGAACAAGGAACAATGAAGATTGTACAATTGGTTGATTGGACGGTGGACAAAGTACCTGGTGGGTACTAAAGATGCAAGCTGGAGGTGTGTCAAAGTAACAAAAGGAATTCAGAGAGATAAGGTTTTATGTCTCTTCGACATTCTGATATGACTTTGATGGCAGGAGAAGGTAATGACGGTTTAGTTCATTGTTATCGTTTGTCTGATGTGGAAGTTGAAGCGATGGCTTTCTAGTGACGCTTGAAAAGATTCTAATGTAATACCATAGTGCATTGTAACTGGATGATAGTTGAAGAAATTGTAATTAAATGTTATCAAATTGATTATGTGAAAATGACACCTGAAAGAGCATAGCTCTATGACTTGTATAATTGACATTTTACAATAATACAAGAGATCTTTGCTTTGGTGTGTGGGTTTTTTCCTGAGAGGGTTTTCCCATGTAAATATGGTATTCTTTCTTGATTGTCTATCATGTTATTCTTGAATGTGCATCTTTATGTTCTGTAATTATAAGTTTTGAATTTTTTTATGTATCTCTCTCTCTCGAAGTTTAGCATTAGGAAGGCATATTTCGCACTCTATTTTCCTTTCAAAAGCAAAATTTCACTCACTAACACTGAACCCTTCGACTTCCACATTGCTTCGGCCCTCAAAAGTCCATTTCTCGAAATGGAAAATTTCCTAAAAAGGATTTTTTTTCTAAAATGGAAATTTTTCCCAAAATAGAATTTTTGTCCAAAAATGGAAAATTTCCTAAAATGAAAAGTTTTTCGAAAAATGAATTTTCTTTGGTGGAGTATAAATTGATAAATTTAATATTTTAAAGAAAGGAAATTTATCATTTTTGGAGATTTAAATTATGATATTTTATGACACGGGTGCTTTTCAAGATGCTTGGAGGGATAAAAGATCAATTCATTAAAGGGCCAACATATTAAACCATGCCATATATTAGAGGGAGGAGTAAATGAATTAAATGGTCAAGATGAACATGCATATAGATTTGTGCAAGGCCTTATTTACTATGGAAAATATCAATATTTAATACAAATCTACATGAGAATCTGTGCCTACCAGCTAGAAAGGTGATTTTAAAAGAGGACTATAAAGGATGATGTTTTCACTTCTCTAATAAAAGGCTGCTCACCGAAATTGAGGAAGGGGATATTTGTTTCTCTATGGGTCAAATATGTAACCAAAACACCTGATTGGATGTAAAAGAGGCATGTATTTCCAAAATTCAATATACTTCAAATATTTAATGCTGATCAAATCTTGGCCATTGAATAAGATTTAATCTTGACCATTGATTCCAAATGTAAAATCTATAAAAGGCTAGTGCCTTCTCACTTGTAAGGAGTTAGTTAGTCAATAGCAGTTAGTTGTAGGAGAGGAAGAACTAGAGACTGTTGAGAAATGCTAAAGATATTAATACATATAGGTCATTGGTTTGGTGAGTTTTTGTGTTGGTATTGAACGTGTTATGGTTTCCTATTTATGATTATCAAATGTTAGTTTCATGTTCATTCATATTAATGGTGAAGTGTTGAAGACATTGATCGGTCTTTGGTTCATACTATTAGTGGCTTGTTGATTGTAAGTTGTTGTGCATAGTTAGTCTGAGCCTTTTTATTACATTAGTTCAATTGTTAATGTTTATGCATATTGTTCCAGGAATTGGATATGTCTGTGGATGTTTATATTCAAAAAATATGAGTATTCCTTTGAAGATTATACTATTTTTGTGATATTGTGGATTTAATCTTAGTTAAGCAGGAATTGGTATATTTTGGGGGATCTATCTGTCTGAAGCATTAACCATTGTTGTGAGAGGCCTTAGGTTTTAGATTATGATCTCTCTCAATCCTTTATCTTTTGATCTTTCTTTGGATTATTTTTAGAATCAAAAGCATCACTACATTTCCATATTTGATGATAAGTCATTTTTAGATCTCTGATCTGGAAATTACAGTTGAGGTCTGCACACATTTTTAGATTTCACAAAACCTCATTTAAGTTTGATGCTTCTAGCATTGTTGAATCATAAGATCCCTTATGATTACAAGAAAATCACATCATCACTAAGTTGTTTTTGCATTGTCAAGACCTCACCTTAGAGACCTTGAGGTTATTTTTTGATTTTTTTTGTAGAGAGTTACCTTTCAAGAGAGATAGAACACTTGTGTTTTATCTATGTTGTGCAGTGCTAAAAAACCCAACAACATGGTCATTTAAGGAAAATATCATGGATGACCAAGTGTCGCCTCCCATCTTTTAATAAGTCATGGAGGAGAAAGGAGTTTGTTCTAATAAGGAATAAGAATTATAACATTTTTTTTTATTCAAAGGGTAAACGCTTTTGACCAGAGCTATGAACCGGATTACAACCATTCAACAATACCACCCCAATGGGGTTTGAACCTTGGTGGCACAAACAACAATGCCACCTTTAAACCATCACACCATGCCAATGCAGTGAATAGGAATTATAACATGAACTACTCTATCTGGGCACATTTTTAGTTATAATGATTAATCTTAAGTGTAGAGTCCTTATTCAACTTCTACACCTTTGTTTTTATTAATTATTAATTTTTGTTTTAGAAAACCTATTCCTCCTCTTTTTCTTATGGGAGATTTGACATATTCTTTTAAGTTTGTTTATAGTTCATGTGAACCATGATTCCCAACTTGCAAAAACACAAAAAACAATCAATATGTTAGATCAAATGCATGGTTAGAAACATGATTCCTCAAGAAATTCATTTGAAAGTAAAAGAAGAGGAATGAAGTTAAGAAAACAACAAATTTGAAGCAAGAATATCAAATCCTATTCTAAAACCATGCAAACTCTTAATCTCTTCAAGGAGTTGGTGCCAATTTGATGTGAAAATTGGCCCTTTCCCAACTCCAATGGTGTGATGAAGATGCTTTGATCAAGGATGAATGCTTGTGGTGATGACTTCAATGGAGCTCCATGTTGAAAATCTGCAAAAAACCTAACTATGCTTGGATGAAATTGATGATAAGTTGCTATGGATTTGAGTATAATAACTTTGCATGAATTGTGGATGGATCAAATGAAGGATGAACTCTTCATTTATAGATGAGATTGAGTAGAGAAGAGGCCAAAGGGATGAATGTGGGACTAATATTCAACAAATGAGAAGAATCCACATGTCATCATGTGAATGGTTGAGGAATGAACACATTTTGAAGAATGTGCAAAGAGGGGGGAGATTCAAATTCAAAATATGGCTTGAAGGATGAGGTGAAAGGTGAAGCAAATGCACATGGCTCAAGAAAAGGACATGTAAGAGGTTTTAAATGCTTTGTTGGATGGACAAGTCCTTTTGGGAGGAGATTTCAAATTTGAGGAATATTCCATCTTTGATGCCTTTTTGAATGAAAATAGATGATTTATAAATCAATTAAATTGATTTTCATGTGCAAGTTGCAAAATCTAAAGGATTTGAGTGATTAGGATTAGCATTAATCATGATTTGATTAATTTAAATGATGTTAGTTGAATTGACCATTTTGACTTAGATTTTAGGATTTAAATAACTCAAAATGAGAAGAGAATGATTTAGACTTAGTTAAATAAATATTTTATTTATTTAACCAAAGGGGGTGATGTTAGATTAAATTAGATAAATGTTTGATTTATTTAATTTAATTAGATGAACTTTTAGAGATTTAATCAAATAATATAGATTATTTAATTAAATAAAGATAGGAAGATGAAATGACCTAACTAATTACACATAGATGATGATTTAATTAAATTGAGGGATTTATTTAATTAAAAGGGTAATTATGATGACTTTAATCAAATAAGGCTATTCTATTAAATGGTTAGACAAAGGGATAATTCAAAATGAAACGATATTAGTAGATCGGGATCGAGTGTGCAATATCAATCTGTATATTTTCTGTGTCTACAATGGTTTCAATAGCCTAGATTTAAACATGGTGGTTTTGTGATTGATGTCACCAAGTGATTTTCATGATGGTTTTGCTTGCCACAATGGGAGCATCAATAGTTCAAATTTGAAAGCAAGCATTTGATGGTCATTGTGGGTGTTCTATGCATTACGATTATGATCCAAAGTATTGGAGCCTTTTCGTGATGAGTGATGAAGATATAAATTTTGCAAGAATGAAAAGACTGAAGGTGTTGTGGAAAGTTTGTAGGTGTTGTCATTGATGTCAACCGGTCAACTAGTTATCTACTAGTTGTTGTTGGTTGTATATGTCTAGGATATTGAGAAAATTGTAATAAAGATATGTTGCAAGTGTCACGAGTGGTTTGCTACGGATTTTTGGTTTTGGATTTTCTCTTGTGGTTTGTGCGATTCGGATATGTTGCTCATAGTTGTTAGTGTTGAAAATAAAAGGTGAAGAAAGCTTTGCAATATGAACTTAAATGAGTGAATGAAAATCTGTATGATTAACCTTAGCCTTAGTGTGAAGAAATAATGAGAGAGAGAGATAGAAAAAATCCATAACACATGCAACAACAGATTTTACATGGAGAAACCCAAGGAAAAACTCCACCACTGAAAGAGAGGCAATTATATTACTAATAAGCTCAAATATTACATGCAGTAATAGACTTCTCTTGTCATTCCCTGTAAATCTAGCAGCACCCTGTTACCCTGCAAAAATGAATTGAATAACCCTAGCTCAAGGCCCCAATTTATAGAGATTTGTGAGGATGAAAACCACCATGGTTTCACCAAAAAATAGGCAGCACTACCACCTATAAAAACCCATGCCTCCCTCCTTGAAATGGTCAAAAAATACCAAAATTAGCCTCTTATAGATGCTCTTACAGCTGTCATAAGGCATCTTTCATGCATGGGCCGGGTCCAAAAATAGCATATTCTGTCACAAGGAATTTGTTATACTGTCATCGAATCTTATGAAAATTTTCATACATGTCATAGATGCTCTTACAATAGCCTATTTTGACCCAACAACTTCATTCTAGAAGATTCCAAAGTGGGATGCCTAGCTATTTTTTCCTTTTCCAAAAGGACAAATGGTAACAATAACACCATATTTACATTGTCTCTTTCACCACCGTTGGTCAAATGCTTTCACCTCTTATGGGTAAATGTACAAAAAACTTAAGGAGAATAATAAATTAAAGGATTTACAAGGTTGATGACACCTAAATCCTAACATTCTCCCACTTGACATCATACATTGTAAATTACACCCATAGAGATACAATTACATAGAATTAAGTAGAGTGATCAAGGCCCATGGCCTTTCTGCACCAAGAGAAATTTTTTAGTGGTGACTGGCTTTGTAAGAGAATCTGCAACATTATCCAAAGTGTCAAATTTTTCAATCAAGACCTATCCATTCTCAATCATTTCTCACACAAAGTGATACTGAACATCAACATGCCTAATACGAGCATGATACATAGGATTTTTAGCTAAACATATGGTACTCTGACTGTCACATCCGATCCTCACTATCCTACAATCAAAACTAATACCATTACCAAGTCTCTGTAACCAAACTGCCTCCTTAGAGGCATGTGTAGCAGCCATATACTTTGCTACAATGGTAGACAAAGCAACTATAGGTTGTCTTTTACTCATCCAACTCACTGCTCCTCCAAACAAAGTAAACACATAGCCACTACTGGACCTTCGACTGTCCAAGTCACCTGCCCAATCCGCATCAACAAAACCTTGTATGTCCAATGACTTATCAACATTGTCACTACCATGATAAACCAAACAGTAATTAGTGCCTTGCAAATATCTAAATACCCTTTTAACAAAAGTCCAATGTTCTTTACCAGGGTTAGACATAAACCTACTTAAAACTCCCACTGCTTGGGCTATATCTGGTCTAGTACAAACCATTGCATACATTAAACTACCAAAAACACTAGCATAAGGATCTTTAGACATTTCATCAATATCATCATCCAATTCAGGACACATGTCTAAATTTAACTTAGTACCAACAAAAAGAAATGGAATATTTACTGGTTTACGATTCTCAAGATATTAAACCTTGCATTGAAATAGTGTTAACATACTTACTCTAATCCAAACCAAAGCTTTATGTGAATCCGATCCCTAATGATTTCCATCCCAAGAATATATTTAGCAACCCCTAAATCTTTCATATCAAATGTGCCAGAAAGCTGAGTTTTAAGTTCCCTAATCATTACCTTATTGTTACCAATGAACAACATATCATCCACATATAAGACAATAATCAGTATCTGATCATCAATAACTTTAAAGTAAACACAATGATCCTCTTCACTTCTAACAAAACCCATATTTAATGCAAATGCATCAAACTTCTGGTACCACATCCTAGGTGACTGTTTCAAACCATATAGAGACCTCTTTCACCTGCAAACCAAGTGTACTTTTCCTTTCACAACAAAACCGTCAGGCTGTTGCATATAAATTTCTTCCTCTAGATCCCCATGCAAGAAAGCAGTTTTAACATCCATTTGTTCTATTTCTAAATCATGTAACAATGGATAAAATGAAATCTTAATAGAAGTTAACTCCAAAAGAATGTGAGAGAATATTTCATCAAAATCAACTCCCTCTCTCTGGGAGTAGCCCTTGGCCACTAATCTGGCCTTGTACCATTCCAACTTTCCATCTACACCAAACTTCTTTTTATATATCCACTTACAACCAATGGCCTTTCTTCCTTTGGGAAAACTAACAAGATCCGAGGTGTCATGGGTTTTCAAAGACATCATCTCATCATGCATGGCCTGCATCCAAGACTCACATTCTTCTGAAGAGAGAGCCTCCCTGAAAGATCTAGGTTCATCATCAGTATATAACAAGGAAAATTTACAATGAAAATCAGGTGGGCTATACCTGTCAACTGGATTTCGTTGTCTTGTGGATCTTCTCAAAGGTGGAGTAAGAGGTTCCTCCTCATGTTCATCCTCATTGTTTTCAACTTCTTCTGTTACAACGGATTCGTCAGAACTCTCTTCTTCTTCTCCATCTTCTTGTCCATCTCTATGTTCTTCCACATGTGCATCTTCTTCCTTAGTTTCAAAATGCACTATCTTTGACTTTTCCTTTGGTTGCACATCTTCAGAGTTAGCTCTAAATTCCCTGAAAATAACATCTCTAGAAAATATCATCTTTCGTGTTAATGGATTCCAAAGTTTATAACCTTTAACATTTTCACCATA
>VDFB02237819.1:0-17813 GCA_007258455.2 Sequoia sempervirens | reverse complement strand
GGGATCTTGAGCCTAAATTCTAAACGGGATCCCGTTATTTAAAAATTGGGATCTCATTTATTAATGAGCCCCGAACCAATAGAAAGGAAATGAGATCCTAATCTTTACAAAATGGGATCTCAATTTCTACAAATTAGGATCCTGTTTTGCAAAAAATGGGATCCTGTTTTCAAGTGGTATTTTTTTTTTTAAAGTGAAACTCTATTATTAAGACAGCTCAAGATCTCGATTTAGTAGAGAGGGTAGCGATGCTAGCGACTTGTAGGTATGCCTCCACCCCAATCTTTATGCATTTTTCATGTTTTTATTAATATTTTTTAAAACACAAGTAGGTTTTCAATTTATTTCGCTTTTTATGTATTTTTATGTATGTGTAGTAGAAGAAGTAATAACTTGTAGAAGTCAAAGAAAAAATGAATGAATGTTGTCCCTTAGTCTCGTTTGGCATTAATGTTAATACACTAAGGTTGAGGTTGCAAGTTGTGCACATGGTGATTTCTTTTAGTTTTGCATGAGTTTATATATCCATGTTGATTCAATTTAGCATCTTCATCTGTATTTGGCATAATTCTGTGGTGATATAGCCAGACTGGCCTATGCTCAGTTTATCATAAAGTTCATTTGCATCTCTATTGACACCTTTGATAAAGTGTAGCGATAATGGCTATATTCTAAAGGTCTCTTCAAACAAAAAAAAACAAAAGGGCTTTCCTACATTTTTTTTTCACAAAGTAATATTGTTCTCCAAAATTGAACTTGAAATTATTGTGAATAGAAACTTCTTTTCAAAGAGTGGCATATTGACACACTAAATGATTTTTACAAAGCACCATCATCGTGAAGAAATCTTTAAAGCAAAAGGGTGGCAAATTGTTTTATTCAAAAACTTATTATTGAAAAAAAGAGTTGTCGGTGATCATTATTTGGGAATTCTTTCCCATCAAAATGTGTGGATATGAAAATCATTATGCTAGTTTTGAAAAAGACTTTGAAAGTATTGGATAAGCATCGACAGTTGTTTCATTCCATTTGATGATTTTGACTTACCCTAATCATGACATGGTTGTAAAGAAGAACCTATCTAAGGCGTCGGTCGAGTGGGAAAGTAGTGGCTGAAATGGTTTTTGGTGTCTTCTACCGTCGACCCAGGTGTAGTACTCTCCATTGTTTTTGCTTTACTGAGTATTTTTTTGAGAATCGATGTGCATGAGAGTAAGTTTTGAATACTCTGTTAGTAATTGTTTTTTATCTGGAAGATATGGCTGCAAGGATTGGGTTTCTATTTTTATACTTTGTGGATGTTAGTGTTCAATGAAAGTTGCTTTGTTTTTGCTCTTAGTCGTAAGGTTGGGTTATGGCAGTTGTTGTTAAAATGTGCTTTTATAATCTTGATGAGTAAATATTTGTTTGAAAACTCCATTTGGGCTTGTTGAAGGAGAACTTGTTGTATATGTTTTTAACTGTTTCTTGTATTAAATAAAACCCTATATTCGGGTTTATTGGAAAAACAAATTTGTTGTAAAGGGTTTGTCTGCATTTTCTTGAGTTATATAAAACCCCTTGTTATTTATGGGTTTGGTTGTGTTAATGTGATGGGGTTAGTTTGTCGACTTTCTAGATTATGTGGCTGGTTTTTTGTCAATTATTTGTTTGTGTTAGTTTTGTTTTTTTTAGTTTCAAAGGGTTTTGGTTGAGCTTTGTAAATAATGTAATCCTTCATCTGACACAAGGCGGTTACAGATTCAGTTTCATAAGGAAGTTGCTGATACAGGTTTCAAACAGATTCTTTGTTTCAAAACAGAGATCATATAAAATGATTTGCAATGCTCATTCAAAAAGATTGAAGGGAGGTTTTGAAAAACACAAAATATATCTTTCAGAAAAGACAATATATATTGGTTTTGTGATCTGGAACATTGTAACTCTGATTCTGAAGTCATGACAGAACAAAGTATGTAATTAGTGAAACATAGATCAACTATGTATTTAAATTGCTTCATATTTGTACATTTTCATAAGACTATCAGTGAGATAGCACTATTGTCAATGAGACAAATCAGCTAGTGAGGCTTTGTATAAAGAATATTTTTCAAATAAGGCCAGTGAGGCCAAGTTCGAGTGGTTTTACTGTGGAGGGAGTTTCAACCCCAAGACAAACTATGTAACAATCTTTTTAAATGTGTTTTTCTCTCATGACCTTCATTTCATTTTTAGAGCATAAGTTCATTTGTGATCTGATTATTATTAAAAGAATTAAAAAGAATTAATTAGTTCCTTAACACTGATTCACTCCCCCCTCTTAGTGTTAACTACACTCCAACAATTGGTATCAGAGCCAAACCTTGTTGTTGAGTCAACTAGGGGTTTCAGTTTAGGAGTGCTAATGGCAACTCAAGAAGGTTTATCGACAACTAGGGCACCACTTTTTGATGGTACTGGTTATGCTTTCTAGAAGTTTAGGATGAAAATACATATCAACTCTCTAGGATATGATGTGTGGGCAGCAATAGAAAATGCATATACTGCTACATCACCCCCTTCTGATGCTGATCAGAAATGTGCATATGATTGCAATGCAAAGGCTGAAAATGCTATTTGCTATGGACTCACTAATGATGTCTTGACAAAAATAATGGATTGTAAGAATGCAAAAGCCATATGGGATAAATTTTCCACCATCTATGAAGGTGATGAGAAAGTTAAAGAAGCAAAACTTTAGAACTATAGATTTAAATTTGATAGTCTAAAAATGGGTGACGATGAAAAGATTGCTTATTTTTTCTTGAAGATTCAAGAAAGTGTAAATGCAATCAGAGGGTTTGGAGAAAACCTTCCTGAAAAGCTTGTTGTTCAAAAAATTTTGAGATCTTTACCCACTAAGTTTGATCCAAAGATTGTAGCATTTGAAGAAAGAGACATTAATAAGGTAACTCTTGATGATCTCCATGGTTTCTTTACTGCTTATGAGATGAGATTAAATGAACATAACTCTGGTAGTAAGGAATCTGCCTTTAAAGTTGAGGCTGATGTTTTAGATGAAACAAAATCCTCTTTTGTAAGTAAACTAAAAAGAGGTTCAGGCAAATATAAAGGGAAATTTCCCTTTAAATGTTTTAATTGTGGGAAGATAGGACACTATGCTGCAAATTGTCCTAATAAAGATCCCGAGAGTGATGATGAAAGCAATAAAAGATTTTCAAAGAAGAAGCAATCTAATTTTAAAAAGAAAAATACTTTCAAAAAGAAGAAAAGCCTTTATGCAGATGTAACTGATAGTGAATCAGTTGAATCTTGTGATGAAATTGAAGAAATCTTATTTATGGCTGAAGTTGTTCCTATAAAGGAAGATGAAGCTAATTTTGAATCAGAAATTGATCTTGAGGGAGAATTGAAATCTGCTCTCAAAGAAATTAAGAAATTGAGAAAAGAAGCAGTTATCTTAAAAGATAAACATCAGGAAAATGTACAAACTATTTCTTATTTGACTCTTAAAGGAGAAGAAACAGGAAAATTCTTGAGATAACTCAAGAAAAACTGAAACATAAGGAGGATAGATACTGCTCTTTGGAGGCATAAGTTGTTAAGCTGAGAAATCAGCTTGCCTATCCTGATGAGGGCCAATGTTCAAATCATGATGGCAAAGGAAAAGGTAAGATTTCTGATGATAATTCTAGTTTCAAAGGTTATTGTTTCAATTGTAAACAATTTGGTCATAAGGCTAGCATTTGCAAGGTTTTGTCTAAGAGAAGTTATAACATTGTTAATGGAAATCTCTATAAATTTCTTGTTAATCTTCAATGTTATAAATGCAAAGAAGTAGGTCATATAGCAGCATTTTGTAAATTTGGTTTAAGAATACAGTTAGATAGAGCTAATGGAATTAAACTTGTTTGGAGGCCTAAAGATGTTAAAGCCTTGATAGTTGAAACAACTTTTCACTCTGTTAAGAGAAATTTTTTGGGTTCTCAATAGTGGCTGTTCTCATCATATGACTGGTGAGAAAAATAGGTTTATAGACTATGAAGACTATTCTGGTGGTTTTGTTAAGTTTGGGAATGATCACTGTATTCCTATAGTGAGCAAAGGTACTATTTTGCTTAAAAATGAAATCCCTGTCAATGATGTTTATTATGTGGAAGGACTAGCTCACAATCTCTTGAGTGTAAGCCAAATTTGTGACAATGGCTTTGAAAATAAGTTCTTTGAATTAGGGTGTGAGATTCAAAGGAAATCTGGTAAAACAGTACCAGCAAGTTACAAAACAAATGGTAATGTCTATTACCTGCAAGAAAGCTCAAATAATAAGTAGGAAAGTAATGTTTGCTTCATGAGTCAAGTTGATGAGTCTAAGTTATGGCATAGAAGATTTGGCCATATTAACTATGACAATCTGGTAAAGATAAGTAAAAATAAAAAATGTTAGAAATATGCCTATAATATCTAAACCAGATAATCAAATTTGCAAAGAATGCCAGGAAGGAAAACAAGCTAGAGCAAATTTCAAAACTAAAGAATACACATCAACTAGACCTCTACAGCTTGTTCACACTGATCTATGTGGACCAAAAAGGACTAAGTCCTTGAACAATGAGAGGTATTTCATGCTGTTTATAGATGACTATACTCTTATGACTTGGGTTAACATTTCTGGTACATAAGGGAGAAGCTTTTCATAAATTTAAAGTTTTCAGAAAGTTGGTTGAAAATGAATTTGATTTGAAAATCAAATTTCTTAGGTCAGATAGAGGAGGTGAATTTACCTCACAAGAGTTTGTTGATTATTGTGAATACCATGGAATAAAAAGGAAATATTCACCCTCTAGGACACCACAACAAAATGGTATTGTTGAATGCAAAAATCAGATAGTGAAGGAAATGGCAAGAGCTATGTTGCATGATGTAGTTGTGTCAAACACATACTGGAAAGAAGCAGTGCATACAACTATTTACATTCTGAATAGAGTTCAGATAAGGAATAAAACACAACATACACCATATGAATTATGGTATGGTAGGACTACTAATGTAGGATATTTCAAAATTTTTGTTAGCAAGTGCTTTATTAAGAAAGATACTGATAGCATTGGAAGTTTTGAATCGAGGTGTGATGAGGGTATATTTTTGGGATATTCTACACACAGTAAAGCATATAGATGTTACAATAAAAGATTAAGAAAAGTTGTGGAAAGTGCAAATGTTAAGGTTGATGAAACCTTACAAAATTGTGAACAACAAAAGAAACTTGATGATGATGGTGATTTTATTGTGCATACACCTAATACAAATTTGCAAGATCAAAATGAACCTTCAAGTTCAACAGAGCTTGAGCAATCAACTGAACAAAGTGTGGCTGATGATATTGCTAAACCTTATTCTCAGTTTTCTTCTAGGCTAATGAAAAAGAAGCATCCTTCTGATTAGATTATTGGTGATGTGTCAAAAGGAGTTCAAACTAGAAGGCAGCTTTCAGGTACAAAAGATAAAGGTGAACAAGTTTATTTATCTTTGATTTCAGAAATAGAGCCTAAGACATATTCTGAGGCTAGTAGTGATAGTTGTTGGGTTAAGGCTATGCATGAAGAACTTGCACAAATTGAGAAAAGTAAAACTTGGGAACTAGTTCCTAGATCTGAAAATAAAAATGTCATTGGTGCAAAATGGGTTTTTAAGAACAAGATGGATGAATAGGGGAATATAGTCAGAAACAAAGCTAGATTAGTTTGTAAAGGTTATTCTCAAGTTGAAGGATTGGACTTTGATGAAACTTTCACTCCTGTGGCTAGGTTAGAAGCAACTAGAATGTTTTTGGCTTATTCCATGTAAAAAGGTTTTAAAGTGTATCAAATGGATGTTAAAACTGCTTTTCTCAATGGTGACTTATCAGAAGAAGTTTATATGGAATAGCCTAAAGGCTTTGTTGTTGCAGGTAAAGAATGTTATGTATACAGGCTGAAAAAGGCCCTCTATGGTCTAAAACAGGCTCCTCGAGCCTGGTATTCAAAGTTGGACACCTATTTACATGAACAGGGCTTCTCAAAAGGTGCAGTAGACAACAATTTATACTTCAAAGTGAAAGATGATAGTATTATAGTTGTTGTTGTTTATGTTGATGATATTATATTTGGCAGTAATAATGATGCTTTGTGCTCTGAATTTCCAGCAATCATGAAGTCTAAATTTGAAATGTCAATGATTGGTGAAATTTCTTTCTTTTTGGGTCTTCAAGTTAGTCAACTTGATAAAGAGATATTTATCTCACAAAAAAAATATGCTAAAGAAATGTTGAAATTTTTTCAGATGATTGACTGTAAACTAGTTGGGACTCCTATGGAAACTAGCTATAAACTTTCAAAGGACACTGATCAGCCTAATGTGGATCATACTCTGTATAGATCCATGATTGGTAGTCTTTTATATCTAGTTGCCACAAGGCCTAATATTATGCATGTTGTATGCTTGGTTTCATGATTTCAGTTTGCCCCTAAGATGTCACATTTGAATGCTGTAAAAAAAATATTAAAGTATGTTGCTGGCACAATAGATTTTGGCTTGTGGTACCCTAAATATGGTGATTTCACTTTGGTTGCTTACACTGATGCTGACTGGGCTGGAAATATTGATGACAGGAGAAGCACTTTAGGTGGTGCTTTCTATCTTGGAGGTCGATTAGTAGCTTGGCATAGCAAGAAGCAGGATTCAATATCCTTGTCAACTGATGAGGTTGAATATATAGCGGCTACTACCTGTTGTACGTAGGTGCTTTGGATGGTTCAGACCTTGAAGGACATATAGGTTGTTGTTGTTAGACCTGTTCACATTTTATGTGATAATACAAGTACCATTAATATCTCCAAAAATCCTGTGCAACATTCTAGAACTAAACATATTGATATAAGGTATCATTTTCTATGTGAAAAGGTGTTGGCAAATGAAGTTGTACTATATTTTGTGGCATCTAATGATCAAGTGGCTGATATCTTTACCAAACCCCTTCCTAAAGCTCAGTTTGAAACTCTAAGAGACAAGCTTGGTGTTGTCTCTATTAGTTCTCTTCCATGTTAATTCCAGTTCATGGAAATAGGGGGAGCACTTCATGCATATTCCTTTGTCCCTCAGTATCTCTTTGGAATTGTGTCAAAAGGGGGAGAATTTTGGTGGTAGTGTCTGTGCTTTGTTTTGACAGTGATATGCAATATTTAGATGTTATGCAGTGTTTTTATGGTGCTGTGCTTTGTTTTGGCAGTGATGTGTTGTTGTTGGTAGTGATATTCAGTGTTTATGGTGATATGATTTGTTTATCCAATTTTCCAGTTGTATCTGATGATTCTTTGATATGTGATAGGATGGATATGTACTTCATGTAGTCATCATGTTCAAAACAAGTATATTATAGCTATGATGTGATTGATTAACCTTTGTGTTTGACATCAATGCCAAAGGGGGAGTTTGTTGTCCCTCATTATTATTTTGCATTAATGTCATAACACCAAGGTTGTGGTATCAGGTATCTGATTATGTACATGGTGATATTTCAGTTCTTCTCTTCTTGCATGAGTTTGTATATCTGTGCTGATCTAACTTGGTATTATCATTTGCATTTGACATATTCCAGTGGTTGGTAAGTTTCACAACTTGGCCTATGATCAGTTTGAAATACTAAAATTCATTTGCACATTTATTTGCATATTAGTTAGATGCAGTGGTAAAGATTATATGCTAAGAATTATTAAAGAAGGGCATTGACACATTTTGTTTTAAGGCAACATATCATTCTTTAAAAAAAGAGAGTCTTGAATTATTATGAGGAGTTCTTTGAAAAGGTAGAAAATTGACTTCACTTTTGAAGCAAATAATAAAAAGAGGGAATGATAAAGTTTTTAAAAGTCAAAGATTACAAGAATCTTTGTATTGTCGGTGGTAATTATTTAGTTGTTGAATGTGAATTCTTTCCCATCATAATTCCCCAGATGTGAAATTTCTTTATGATGGATTTAAAGTCTTTGAAGACTTGGATATGCTCTGCATCGACAAGCTGATTTTTTGTTAGGGTTTTTACCCTAATCATGGCATTGGTAGAAAGGAAAGCTTGTTGCAAAATCTTGTTTTCAAGGGTCTTTGAAATCAAAACGTAAAGAGCCTGCTTCATTGTTGTTTACTTATAAAAGTGCTCATTCGAGCTAGGGCTTGGTTTGCAACAAATAGGGCATTATCATTCTTGGTGTGGCATGTCAGTTTTTGAAGGAAATGTGACAGCTTGGACTCAAGCATGATCATGGAAGTTGATATATCGTGCTTCATTTTAATTTCATATTTTCTTACTCTATTGTGTATCTTACAAAACAAAGCAAATGTTTATGCTTTATTAATGACGCTGTGCACTTATCTCTTGGTTCAGCCATTGTAAACTAATTTGCAATATATTTTCATGTTGTGGCTTCTAGATAGAGCCGACTTTTATCTGGTTGTCGACTGGGCACTGGGTCTGGGTATATATTTTGTTCTCTCCATTATTTCATAGGTTTTCTGGTAGTTCTTTTTTTTTTTTTTAAAAGGCTGTTATGTAAAGTTTGTTGAAAGTAGTAAATCAATAGAAATTGTTTTTTTTTGTTTACCCTTGTGTTGGTCAATGAATACTTGTTTTTTTTGGTTGTTAAGTGATTTTGTTGGGGCTGATAATACATGTTCTTTTTATTGTTAAAAATAAATAAAACAACCAAGTTTTGGTCGATCCTGTTGTTGACGATTAAGGGTTTATTTTGTTTACAAAATGTTTATTTTGTTAACAACTCTTCAAGTTTATCATGTTAAGGGTTTTTTTTTTGTAAAATACCATATGTTCTCTTTTGATTAGAAATTTTTTGTTATTGTATTTGGTTGTCAGCTCTTCAGTTTTTGTGGCAGTTATACAATTTTTTTTTAAAGAGATTATAGTTGAAGACTTGCATAAAAAATGTGTTTGTTTAACTGGCAAAGGTAGTTGTTGGTTCGATTTCATGTGGAAGTTGCTCATACAGTTTCCAAAAAAAATCTTTATTCCAAAAAAGAGAACATATATATGATTTGTAATGATCATTCAATGGGATTTGATGAGAGGGTTTTTGAAAATCATAGAATATATTATTCAGAAAGGACAATATATATATTGTTTTGAATTTTGACACATTGGAATTCTGATTCTGAAGTCATGACATAACAGAGTTTGTAATTATAGAAATAGAGATCAATTATGTATTCAAACTGCTTCATTTTTGTATATTTTTTAATAAGACTATCAGTGAGATAGCTTTATGAGACTATCAGTGAGATAGCACCATTGTCAGTGAGACAAATCAGCCAGTGAGGCTTTGTACAAAGAATATTTTTTAGATAAGGCTAGTGAGGCCAAATTCGAGTGGTTTTATTCCCCAAGAGGGTTTCCACTCATGACAAATTTTGTGTTAATGTTTTTAAATGTGTTTGCTTCATTATATGTTCATTTATATTTTAGCATAAGTACATTCATGATCAAAGTATTGTTAAAAGATTTAAAATTTACCTGATTGTTAACACTGATTCACCTCCTCGTTAAGTTAACTGAATCAAACATCCGCTTCAATAATTCTTATACTTTTTCATGTGATGATCAATGATGTATGAGGCTAAACAAACTTATATTCATTGTTAATTATAAGCATATTTCATGTTATCTAAGACATGAATCACAATACCAACATATATTCAACTCGCGAAGTTTTACATAAATTCTTTTGATTCCTTCACCATTTGTCTTAGCTCTCCTTGATGGACATTAGCAACCATTGATTCAACATTAGTAATATTGGTTGTTGGTAAAGAGGTCATAGGAAATGAGGTGTCTAGGGTATGGTCCATGATGGGTTGACTAGTGTCAACACTATGAGTAAAAGAGCTAGAGAACTCATGATTCACAACAGATGTGCTAGTGTAGGATGTCATGAGTCTAGAGCTACGCTTCAGAGTATTGAAATAGATTACCAGTTGTGAAGCTCATACAAGTTTCACCAAACCGAAGGTACACCCAAAAATAGAGAATATGCAAGGAATAATCAACAAAAGGAAGTGTAATGCAAAGAGAGAAATTTCTAGATTTTAAACAAGATAATTTTCTGATTATACTATGTAAAAACTTGAAAATGATGTCTTATAATTCTAATTTTTATTTTGAAACAATGCACTCAATTTGAACAATTAAACTTTTAATGCAAAAGATGATTGTGAAAAATAGAAATTCTCGAAACTAAAATAGAAAGCTAAATGTAGAAACTCCAAATGCAGATAGAGAGTTTTTAGTGCCCAAAAATTTAGAAAAAAGTCTAATCAGGGAATCATTCACCCATGGGCGAATGGGTCTTCCATCAGGGTTTAAAAAAATTAAATTATAGATTTTTGAGTTAATGTTTATCTTTTCGAATTTTGGTTGCAAACACATAGTTACAGTTTTAGATTTCTAGAAAATCATATCTAAATGCATGTGTAAAATGGTGCTAGATGACAAGCAAAAAGAACTAATTTGAGATACAATTTTGATTCAATTTTCTAATTTAAGTGACTGATTATGCAATGTTATGTAAGAACTATGTAAAATTAATGAAATTTTTGAACTTTTTAGATTTTAAAGAATGCAAATTGCAAACCTAAAACCCTAAATGAGATACAAACTAATGTAATTAAGCAACCCTAACTGAAATGAAAATTAATACAATGCAATGCAAAGTAATGAAAATCCTAGATATAGGGTTTGAATGGAATCCAAATTCAAAAAAAGTATAGTGCAAGAATGTCAGGTTCACCACAATGAAACATTAAAAAATAGGGGTGTTTTAAGTTGGGGGGTTCACCAAAATGATATATGATAATGGATAGACCTATTTTCCTTTATTTCATTAGGAAATGAGATCCACATGAAGAATTGACTTACAACCTAGGTTAGGCGAGCCAACTCAATAATAGAATCTATTGATTTCATTTTGATTGAGGATGGGGGTATCAACTTGAACAACACTTTTGGGAGAAAAATTAAAAATATTAAATCAACTGAATTATGCCCATTCAAAATTGAATAATAAAGATAGAAACAACAAAGTTTTGATAGATCTGGAAATGGTAGAGTGATGTGTACTTGTCACTAAAACGCAAATCCAAGAAGCTAACTGGGACGCATTCACCCATGTAGGCAAATGGTTCTTTGTGTAGAGGTTTCAACCAACTTTTGGGAGCCTTTGATGTCAATTTGTAGCTTATGTTTGATCTAGGTTTAAGTGTCAAAAAGTCAGAAATGAAGTCTATAGGTGAGTTTCCATGGATTGATGATGAATTTGAAAACTTTTTCTCTTCAAGAGATCTTCAATCCTTCTTCAATCTAAGAACTCCAACACAAGTTACACAAGAGAGATTTTTTTTGTTTTTGGTGAATGGGGGTTTGTCTTGGTCAAATCCCGTTTGGGTTATTAAACCTTGAATTTAAATAATGAAATATGAAAGGAATGATGAATGAACAATGCTATGTTGAAACTAACTAAACCCTTGAATAAACCTTTGGAAGTCTGAAATCTTGACCTTTATATTGCATGAAATGGCTTCAGTAGATGTGGATCTTGATACTTGAAATATGAATTGATTTTTGAATTGAATCTTTAAAACCTATATCACAATGTTAGCTCAAAAAAATGTATGGTTGCAAAAGACTTTGACATGATGCTCACTAATAAATCTTCTCTTGAATGCTCTTGATCATAATCTTTTCTATGCTTTTTTGCTCACTTTCAAATTTCTAGATTTCTTCTCTAGGATTTGAATTGATAAAATAACCTTGTATTTATAGGTATGTATCCTTAATTTCCCAACAATTAAACATTACAAGTTGACATTGAAATTTGAACTCGGGGACATTAAAATACCACCAAAAAATATTTTAAATTTATGTTAAAAGGCTTGGGGAGGACCCATTTTCCCATAGGCGAATGGATCCTAAGTCCCTATTCCTGGAACATAAATTGCTCAAAGTAATTTATTATGTGTTGGAATTAATTATTGTGGGGTTTTCCCTTCAAAAAATATAATTTATTAGGCTTGTAGATATAAAATAGGTCTTATTAAGGCATAATTAAGTCCAATTTAATTGAGGGGATCCAAACAAAGTGTGAAAATGTAAAGGAATACATTTTTCTACAATACAATAGCTATAGGACCTCTTACAAATGAGGTTGCATTATAGTGGAACTACTAGTAGAATATTCTAAGCATTGATAATGAAAATTTCACCTAGAAATTTTGTTGAGTTGGGATTGTGTGTTGCACTTTGCTAGGGTTTGTGTCTTTTATATTGTCCATGGTTCCCTTTTTTTCAATATTGTCTTTAGCATAGGAAACTAACTATTGTTTTGAATTTATTGCAATTTTTTAGTCCATCCTTTATATGGCCTCAAACAACTTCAACACAATAGTTCATGTTACCATTGATAGTTTGACAACTCTACACAATGGCTCCTTTGAGCAAGCATCCCTAGAAGTTTATCCTAAAAAGAGTTCACAAGGTATACATTTTGAGTCCCCAACAGATGTGGTTTTTCCCATGCTTGAGTTTGATAGTGCTTGTAAATGGTTAGCGTATTTCAATTTAATAGGATATTTTTTTGGGAAAAATCCCCTTGAAAGCATGCTCTAATAATGGGTCAACAATAATTAGGTCCCACTTGTGGTCCAACTTGATTTTGTGTAGAAACTCACTAAGGGGTTCTTTTTTATTTTGCTAAGGCCAACCATGTTGAGGATATACTCAAGCATGGCCCTTGGTACATGTTCATGTGTCATTATTGATCTTTCAACCTTGGACATGAGACTTTTCCATCTTCAATGAAAATAAACTTCATGTGCTAGTTTGTCTTGAGTTCCAAGGTTTACCCCTTCCATGCTATAATTTTTTGTATACCATTGTTTCCTCCTTAGGGAAGGTTATTTGTGTGGAGCCTAATAGTTTTTATCGATCTCAATCACCAAAACTCAATCTTTTTAAGATTGACATTTCCAAATGTTTGAAAGAGTCTATAGATATTCAAACTGGTAATATTCATCACATCCAACATGTTCTCTACCTTAATCTACCCACCACTTATTTTTTGTGTCAATATAATGAGCATAAAATTAAATATTTCCCTTTGGCAGCCCTCTAGGTCAATCTCCTCCCTAGTTGGTTGAGATTCCCAATGTATAGAGGCTCCCATCTCAAAATATGAGGAAAATAGACTATGGTTTCTCATCATAAAGGAAAAAAATTCCAACTCTAGCAGTTTACAAGTTGAAACATAGCCCACTTTGGATCCCTCCTCCACCAAAGTGCATCCAATAGCTATTTCACACCCTTTAAAGAAAGGGAAAGAGGTTGTGCCACCCTCAAGTGAGTCATCCTCTAGGCCAAGGTTTTCTTGAATGTCACAACTAGTTTTGGTTTTATCTTCATAGATGGTGTAGAAACTCAAAATTATCTTGTGCCTGGGATAAAATTTTCTGACTAATTCTCTATCTAACCCTAATTTTTTCTAAAACCTAATCTTCGTCTTCTTCTTCACATGCTCACAATTAAATAATTTGTGTTATTTGATTAAACCAATTTCTTTCCATTTTTTCATTCATCTAATTAAATAATTATTATTTAATTATTAAATCCCTAACTAACACTGTTTTTGATTAAATAAATATGGCCTAAAAGGTGACACAACTTTGAACATTCACCTTGTACACTTATTGTTGCATTTAAAATTATTTTAATCAAAGAAGGTACAAAACATAAGGGAAAAGGGAAAAGACATGCAATTTTCAACATTAAACTTATAAATTATAGAATGAGCTACATAGAAAAAGTTTAATTCTTTCTCAAAGGTTGATCCTTAATAGTGATATCTTCATGAAATATTTTATTTTGTAATTTTTATTGAATACTTTTTATTATTAATTTTGTGTTGATGAAAATTGTGGATGATAAATCATTCAATTTTACTCTTTGTATATATACCCAAATTAAAAAAAAATCATTGAAATAAGGACATAAATATGGAGTGTCATGTATTTTTTGATAATTTTTATTTTGTTTTTAAATTTCTCAAATAGATATTATAATTTTAGTGAGTGTATATTGATTATAAAACATAAAAATATAATATAATATGTATTTTAGAAAGATAACATTAAGCAATATTACCTATAAAATTTCATATTTTATGCTTCATTTTGTTCCAAAAAAGTAATTTGAAGTGGTAGGTATGGTCTAATAAAATTGATTTGTTTGGTTTAAAGAAAAAAAGGGTGGCATGCATAGGATTATAAAGGACACACATATGTACATTGAGAATTTAATCTATGATAGATTGAGTATACTATTCCATGTGGCCCAAGACTGGGAGACACTTTATGCTTTGACTCCTAGATCAATTTGCTTCCTACCCCAATCCCAAGTGGTCTAGATCAATTCCTACTTTATTTATTCCAACATCTTAGAGAAGATTATAGTTATAATTTCCCCTAAAAATTTGTGAATGTGGTCCTTTCATCCAAACTCTGAAAATAGCCTTTCCTACCTCCCTAGGCTTACCCTTTCAAATTTCTAATCATATCTTGTTGGATTGCACACCAAATGTTTTGAATTGATCATGCAAGATTGTGTATTTAATGCCAAGCCCTGGGACATCAATTAATCATTGAAATATAATTGGATTTCATTCAAGACATATTTACAAAGTATGTTGCACTACATCAACATCTTATATCATAGATACTACAATTGGCATCCAGGCATCTTTTATGTCTTTGAACGTGTATAATTGGCACCAAAGGATTTATAGACATGAAGGTGATCAAGTTGATATCCATTGATAGATAGTAATCTCCTCAAGGTGCTTATTAGTACCACAAAGTGTTTCCCTTAATAAAATATCTTTGCAGTTGTAGAATTTATAAATGTCTCTGATAATAGAGGACAACGTAACCAATAGAACATAATCATATCACTCATGACTAAATCATGTGCATGATCTCATCCAAATACAAAATATAAGTTAGAGGAATATATATGACTACACACACGCATGGAGATAATCTATAACCATTTATCGACTAAAAAAGCTAAAACTTTTAACCATTTTATATTACTTATCATTTATCAATATCACCTCATATTTATCTAAATCTAATTAATATTATTTAAATTATCATTTAAGACTATAGATCATGTTTTTATCCATACAAGTAGAAACCCATGCAACTAGGGCTTGTTGAGAACATTAATAATTGTGTTATATTTTAAATCATGAGCTCATGTTTGTAGGTGCCATGACACATAAAAATTTGACTACTAAATATTTAATAACAAATATTTTTTGCATCTTTTTAGTCATAAGCTGTACTTACAAATTATTATATCTAATAAAAAATAAATTTGATTTAAAAATTTAGTGATCTCAATATATTTTAATCAAAACTAGACCAAAAAGATGCCATATGACATCATTCAACAATTAATTTGTTTTGCAACAGCTCTGATGTAGACCTTTGATATAATTCTTTTGATGCTTCTTCCAAGAAATAAACAAATTTTATTTTGTTGTTTTCTATATTACTTAACACTTTAATGACATTAATAGTCCTCTAGAACTTTCAGTACATAAATCATGTCTCCAGCTTTTATCAAAAAGTTAAATACCAGATTCTCATTATTGAAAAGCAACTTCACGTAAAATAATTATGTATCATATACCTGTGACGTAGGTGATGATGGTTAAGCACTGAATACACCTTCCCTAGTATGCTATCAAGTTAAAGGATTATAATACTACAAATACAAATTGCTTTTAACTTAGAGGGAATAGATACATCTACACAAATAATACAGTTTTAATTCATATAGAAAATAACCTTGTTAAAATATTCAAAAGTTAAAGAACAATTATATTCTATTTTGAAAAGATTTTGTATTAATATATATTTTTATAATAAAGATTATAAATCATATATATTAATATAAAGCAATGATAACTATTAGTAAACATGTTAAAATCTTAAATTTTATTGTTAAAAATATTTTAAAAATTAGAAAGAACTATATTTAATCTTGAAAAAATTCTATTTTGAACAGATTTTGAATTAATAAATATATTTATAATAAATATTATAAATTATATATATTAATATAAAGTGAAATTACAAAGAATTATTCCAATTCTAAACTAATTTATATTTTTATCATAAACATTATATATACTACAATAATTTTTTACAGTTTAATAATAATTTTAAATTCATATTTACGGTTATATAAAAATATAGCAAGTCAAATAATACGATCTACTAAATTTTTAGATTGTAATATAAGGTCCAAAATGTAAAAAAGGGTCAAATAGACCATCAAATTCCTGAGTCTCAAATATAAATTACTTAAATCTTGATGCCACTAAGCTGAAGATAAGTGATGATGCGAAGATCCTGTTTTTTCCAACATGGCAAAGTCATCCGCTATTTTTAGCCAGCATCTTAGTTTTTAAAGTAGTTTTTATTTAAAGCTTTGTTTTTTTGCTTTCTGCAAATAAAGCATGCATTGCATGCTAAGTATTGGAAATCTTCTTTGTTTTTTCTGTGTGCATCGAACTCTATTTTATTTCCTTTGTATTTTTGTATTTCTTTTGAATAAGCTGCTGTAATAAGAGAAAAGTTATGTTTTCAAAACAGAACAGATTATTATATGTCTGATAAAAAATAGAGCACTCTGTTTTTTATGAATTCATTGTATGATTAATATAGTTTTCTAATGATCATTGATATTGAATTGCAGCTGTAAGTAATTGCTTTGTTTCATTTGTTTTCTATTTGAGTTTATCAGCTGGCTGTGAGAAACAGGGGATTCAATTTTGAATCTACATAAGCTTCTGTATGAAGAGTTGTCCCCTGGTACACTTCATGATTTCCCTTAAGCAATTTTTTTTTGTCAATACGAGTCCAAACCATTTGAAACTTTTAGAAAGATTCACTGTATGGGATACCACTTTCAGAGTTTTAAAACCATGTGAAGTGTTTTATTTTTGGTGTTTACCCACATGCAGTGAGCAACCTTTTTGCGGCAAATTCACACCGTTGGAACAATCTTGGTTTGTAATGTTGTCATAGATATCAGAAATTAGTTGTGTGGAGGAAAGAATGGGTTCCTTGGTAAGATTCAAACCTGTTGCAGCAATGATTGGCTTGCAGTTCGCGTATGCAATCATGAACATCATGATTAGGGTTGCTTTGACAGGTGGATTGAGTCCATATGTGTTTGTAACTTACAGGCAAGCAGTGGCTAGCATGGTGCTAATCCCAGTGGCTTATATCCTTGAAAGGTGAAATTTTTTAATCTATATACTGTCTCATTTTGTTTGATTCATGTGAGGGTTATTGTTTCTATTATATTTTCTGTATGATGTATTAATTGAGTTTCTAATGTGGAATCCACAGAAAGGAAAGGCCTGCTTTGACATTTCCTTTATTCTGCAACATTTTTCTTCTCTCCCTCATTGGGTAAGTTTTATCTGTTGCAATTTAGAGATTCTCAACATTGCTCACGGTCTCAGGGAGGCTTATGTTAGTGTTTTTTCATTGGTTTTTTTGTTTTCGGTTTTTTTCAGAATAACTGTGAACCAGAACTTTTATTTCAAAGGACTCTACCTTGCATCTTCAACTTTGGCTACTGCAATGTCGAACTTGATCCCTGCTGTGACATTTCTGATAGCTGTTACTATTGGGTAAGGAATTATAATATTTCTCTCCAACTTTTC
>VDFB02237817.1:9041-56081 GCA_007258455.2 Sequoia sempervirens | reverse complement strand
GAAACTTCTGCCTCGCTATGAATCCGAGTATACATCTTCAGCTCAACAATCATACCTTGAGCATGAAAATATCCTTAGGTCTCTCGGCTGGTCAGGCAGGCCAAAAGACGTATATGAGAAAGCGCATTATGATAAAAAACCTCATAAGTTTTTGTATACCCGAGGAGAGGATTCTAACCCTCCAGAGTATTTTGCGAGAAGAGTTATCCAATTCGTGTTTGCACTCAAATTGGCAAAATTGATGTCTCCTTGCGTCATATGGATTCCAAGCATTCATGAACTGAATGATTACTTCTTCCTTATTGCATTATTGCTAGAACTCCTTGGGGATGCATATAATGCGATTGATGGTGAAAAGGAAACCACCATCAAACAAAATATTGTTGTTATTGCTTCAACTCATATTCCAAAAAAAATTGATCCACTTCTAATCACTCCTCCTCGTAGTAAACGAAGATTCGATACATTTATCAACACTAAAAACTTGCCTGCCCCACATCGAGAAAAGGAATTTCCTTTGCTTTTACGTAACAAAAGGCTCTACTTGAAAAAAGAGTGGAACTGCTTTGATGAATTTGGCTTAACTACGAAAGGCTTTACTACACTAGATCTAGCAAAACTTGCTGATGATCTATTGCTAATTAGCATGAGCCAAAATACTTCAGCTATAGATAATGATATAATTGGAGTAGCTTTGTATAGATCAAGTTGGGGTCCTTGCAATTATAATCTGAAATTCAGTAAATTTTTCAAAGGACTTCCTTATAAGATAGGAAAAGCTATTATACAA
The DNA here is from genome assembly GCA_007258455.2 of Sequoia sempervirens. Taxonomy (NCBI): domain Eukaryota; kingdom Viridiplantae; phylum Streptophyta; class Pinopsida; order Cupressales; family Cupressaceae; genus Sequoia; species Sequoia sempervirens. Next base: position 55,291 of record VDFB02237817.1, on the reverse strand, counting down.
AATAAACTTACGTATTTAAAAAATTCACTAAGACTTACTCTAGATTTCCAGGGTCGAAGGGAAAACTATTTGCATCAATGGTATTTAGAACCTTCAATTGTCGGAACAGCTGCGAAAGAGTTCACCATATTCTATCATATTTTGGGTTGCTTAGCCGGATCAGTAGCTCAAGATTGTTGGTTTCTCTCGGAATCAAATAAAGAGAATTGGAGTCCTTTTGATCCTTTCATTGCAAATGATTTCATTCTAGCTTCGAGTCTTTTACAGGGTCTTTTGGAAGAGTTTCCATCGTTGGCAATATATCGGGGTAATTCTAATTACATCACAATTGCTCCTCAGTTCAAAAGAGATACGATGCAAAAAGGATTATCTTCTATACTAGATGAAATCGTTTTATCTAAAGAATTAAGAAACTCCTACGTAGAAGAGGAAACTTCTATAGTTTGTGATTATAGGACCTGGCGTTTTAGTTTTATTCGCAGCAATCGATTCGAGCATATTAAAGATATAACAATAGAAAATCCTTTATTGGATTATCTTCATTTGTTTGGAAGGTTTCAAGAAAGACCGACCCGTCTTTCTAGTTTGTATTGGAAGAAATTTCTGATGTCTGGCCCCGGCTTCCAGCCTCTTTATGCCGCGAAAGATGATATTGTAGAAAGAAAGACAGCTGCTTTCTGGGAAGCAAAATTATTATACAATAAGTTTCAAAGGATGGGAATATACCAATTTGATACAGAAGAGTATGCAACGGAGTATAAACCTTTAAATACACCAGTAATCTATCTAGCTCATTGATTTCTTTGGGATCCCGTGAGTATTCGCTTTTTAAATAAGCACTCTGCTTTTGAACAAAGAGAACTTTTTATTTCTAAAGAACTCGTGAAGACTATTTATCTTACTTATTCTTCAACAAGAGAGCTAAAATACAGTATTAAAAAAAGGTTAAAGGCTATTCTAAAGAGGAAAAAGGTGAGAAAAATTGTTTGCATGTTAAAATGAAACCTCTCGTGGTTAGAGCCAAAATGCTAGATAATTTATTCATTACCGATCTCATTACCAATGAATTAAACCCAATAGCTCCGATTAGATCAATTCTTTTCTTTTTGGCTAAAGAAAAGTTTTGTGACATCTCAGGGTGGCCAATTAGTAAATTGTCTTGGACCAATCTATCAGATGATGATATCCTCGATCGATTCGATCGAATTTGGATAAATCTTTCTCATTACTACAGTGGGTCAATGAACCGAGATGGTTTATATCATATAAAGTATATACTTCTACTTTCATGTGCTAAAACTTTGGCCTGTAAACATAAAAGTACGATACGTGTAGTTCGGGAACAATTAGGCTTGAGTTCTTTACTGTCAATAACTAAGAAGATTGAACTTTTTCTACACAAAACCGCTAAAAACAAAAAAAAGAAAAACATAAAAAGTCTTTTTTTGCATGACTATTGCTGGTATTTTTTTTTTAGTTAGAATTCATTCCAATATAAGTTTTAAATTAAAAATTCTTATTAAATAAAGCTAATTCTGAGATGTATATATAAAATAAATTGAAATTATTCTTAATCTATTGTATAATAAAGAAATACAATTAATTTATAAATGGAATTATTTCTGGGAGGGAGAGCTAAAAAAAGGATAAAGCCTCTACATAATTTCAAAACTTTATGCATAAGTTTGATCCCCAAAAAACAATTCTTAAGGGATCAAGACTTGTTTTTGGGAATCTTATAATAAAATGAATTATTCCTCCAACATATCAGTCAACAGGTATATTTCGATTATCTGGCTCAGAACTTTTTTTAAAAGAGCTCGTGGAACCATGGTATCAAACATTCCAAAATCAAATAAAGAATCATATATTTGATCTTCATCATCTACTATCTGGTTTAATGTCTGTTCAATAACTCTTTTACCTACAAATGCAATGTATGCATTAGGCTCGACAATCGTGACATTAGCCAACATACCAAAACTAGCAGTGACTCCACTAGTTGTAGGAGATGTAAGAACTGAAATATATAGTAAATTATCCTCTTTTTGATATGTATGCAACATAGCAGCTATTTTATTCATTTGCATTAAGCTAAAACTTCCTTCTTGCATGGCTTGAACAGCTATAGAATCCTTTTTAGTTGGATTTTGTTTTTAAGCTATAAGTGATGCACCCGGATAGCTCTACGGCGATTGCAATAGAATAAAAAATCGCAATCGAACAACCATGATTCTACCAACCAACTGAATCGAATTTCATTCATTCGACCGGAAAATAAGAGTAAACTCGTTCATCGAAATGAGAAAATAAAAATTATTTTCAAATGGTAGCTCGATAGAATTCGTTTATTCTTATTAGAAGAAAAAGAAACAAAGAAAGATTTTTGGATGAAGCTGCTTGGCCAGGGAACTCAATTAACATTAAGGACTTTTCATACAGGTGGGGTATTTACAGGTGATATTGCAGAACATCTATGAGCCCCGTTCACCGGAAAAATTGAATTCAATCAAAATTTGGTTTATCCTACCTGTACCCATCACGAGCATCCTGCTTATATATGTCATAATAGTTTAGACGTGACTATCGATAATCAATATGAAGTACAAAACTTAACCATTCCGCCAGAAAGTTTGCTTTTCATTCAGAATAATCAACTAGTGGAATCAGAACAAGTTATTGCCGGTTAACTTACCTAATTCCGGCTATTTTTAGATCCCTTTATTAATCCTTTATTCCTGGCAGAGTCATAAAAACTGTAATATTCGAATTTGAATATCACGTATCCATATTTTTGCAGCGGCCGGGCACTTGGTAATAATTGCTCATCATCCTGCTTCTATCTACCCAGATGTGATCCAAATAGGTTCCAATGCTTGAAGAGCAAATCTACCAAAACAAATGCAATTTCCCCGAGAAGATACTCCCTTGATTCTCCCCCTATGTTGGTGACGAAATTTTTTTCTTTTTGGGTTCTAGTCGATGGTTGTCTAAAACTATTTGAATCCCATCTCTATTTCAGAACTGGATATGAAAGTTTCTTCTCATCCGGCTCCTTGTGAAGAATCTATGGCCAAATTCGATAATAAATATTGAGATCCTCTATTATATAGGAATAAATTTGTATTTACTCATTACACATATCATATACATATAATATGAGGATACAAATACCTCTTTTATTATATATCGGTACTACTCAATAAGTATCTTACAGGCGAATATTTACTCTTTCAATATTTGGTGTCGACTTATGGACTCCAATGAAATTAATTCTCTACTGGTTTATTTCGCCATCCTTTCCAATGAATGATTAATATTTCTATATGATCTTATGTAGTCATAGGTTCCATCATTTCTATAGCTTTCAAATGGCTGCTTAGGTTTACCCTCTGCAATGGAGCTCTTATTTATATTTATTTCTTACAAGAATCAATTTTCTTAGTTTCCATTGATCCGAAGCTCTTTTTTTTTTTCTTATAAACTGACTGAATATAAATAATCAGGATAATTCTTATGCTTTATCACACTGCTCTTTGGGGGTTATTTATGAACCATACAATACTGTAAGAAAGAAGATTTCATTTTTTCTTTTTCTCCTTCCTCCCCTTTTTCTTTTCTTGCATTACCAAAGACTCTTTTTCGCTTTACGAGAGATATAGGTTTATCTTTTCGTCTAAAAAAGTCTTTCGTTGATTTGATAGAACTATCTATATTTAAATAACTAGCTTATTGGCTCTTAGTAATTAATATAAAACAAATATACCAGAGACCAATTTGTTTTTATTTCGAGTTCTCTATCATTTTAGAAAAGAAGGCAAAAGCTTGATCTCAACGAGTCGCACACTAAGCATAGCACTGCTCCAAGATATTTAATTCTTTTAATTTGATCTTATAGAATTTAAGATTTATAATTGGTCAGATTATAGAAGGATATTGCTCATCTTAAACAAAGATCCAAATTTTGATCCCCAATACTCCATAGACGGTTTGAACCGCATAATAACAATAATCAATTTTAGCTCGAAGGGTCTGTAGGGGCACTCTACCTTGCATAGCCGATTCTTTACGAGCTCTCTCAATTCCGTTAAGACGACCTTTAATTTGCATTTTAATACCTTCTACATCTCCTTTTCAGCCAGTTCAATAGCTTTTTTCATTATTTTTCTTATTTCAACTCTCTCCTTTAGTTGTAGAGCAATATATTCTGCAAGAATTTTGGGTTCTATATAAGGTTTCTCCACTTTTTCTATATAAATGATAAGTTCTCTATTTATAGAATCAAGCATAATTGGTACAAGCATATTTTGTACTTCCTTTCTTAATTGCTTACAAGAACTAAGAAGCGTATACTGCGTAAATTCATTATGTAGGCTATAAAGAGAAAAGTATGAGATCAAATTTCATAATTATAACATTTTGGCTCTAGGATTTATTGCGGGAATAAGTGTATCGGTGAAAATTATATCTTAAACTAAGTTAGAATTTGAGTAGACCATTTGTAGTCTTTCTCTATATTTACCTTTGAAGCTTGTATAGTTTGGGAAGGTATTTTTACAAATTAAAGGTCTACTTCAACCAATATACCTTTAAGCACGACTATACATAATGTCAAAGTACAAGTCAGAAAAGGCGGATACAATTAGCTAGAGCAACGGGTGCTGCGAAAAAATTGATCACAAAAGAAGGTCGATTGACCACATTAAGATTACCATCTGGGAGGTTCGTTTAATATCTGAGAACTGCTCAGCAACAATTGGACAAGTAGGCAACGTTAAATGGAAAAATAGAACTTTAAGTAAAGTTGGGTCGAAACGTTGGCTGGGTAAATGTCCTGAAGTAAGAGGAGTAGTTATGAATGTTGTGGATCATCCTCATGGGGGCGGTGAAGGAAGAGCTCCAATTGGCAGAAAAAAACCCCTGACCCCTTGGGGCTATAGCGCACTTGGAAGAAAAAGTTGAAAAGAAATAAATATAGTGATGTTTCAATCCTTCAACGTAAGTAGGAATAAACATCATTGTAAATCCATTTTTTCTTTTCTATCAATAAAAAGAAAGGTAATTAACCATGGCACGTTCACTAAGAAAAAATACTTTTGTATCTGATGATTTGTTGAGTAAAATAGATGATCTAAACATCAATAAAGAGAAGAGGATAATACTCACCTGGTCCCGAAGATCTGCCATTGTACCCGCAATGATTGGTCATACCATAGCTGTTCATAATGGAAAGCTACATTTACCCATTTTTATAACAAATGGTATGATAAACCACAAATTAGGAGAGTTTGCACCTACTTCCATTTTTGAGGGACATGTGAAAAAGGATAAAAAATTGAAAAATGATAAAAAAAAAAGAATATGATTTAAAGATATCTTCGTATCCCTTTAAGAAATTTTTTGAATAGCTTTCATTTTTAGGTTATTACGTTCCGGTAGTTTGATCGTGTAATTACTTTTATCTAAGGATTTTTGGAATTATGGGTGTGCGACTTGTTAAAATTGATCTCTATTCTAGTACAGAAAACCGGTCTGTTGTCTTCATAAAATAAAGACGGTCCTTCTACCTCGTTAGATGTTGCTCTAATAGTTAATATCTGGAGCACGAGGTAATATATTCAAGAAAATCTGAACTATGGTTTATGCCTGTTTTTGAGACCTCGTGACCAAGCTTCTCAATAATTGGAAAAAACTATGATAATAAATTCAGGGATCTCTCTTCCTTTTTATACTGATGCTGACTAAAGAATGAGATAGTATTTCATTTTCTTTAGTTAGTCTATTTCATTAAGTAAGTAAGAATGAAATGGAAAGGTTATAACCCATAAAACCTTTCGAGTATTCAAAAAATCATCGAGGGTGAAATGAAAATCTTAGGTTTAGATTTATTCATCTATTGAGATCTCGACAAGATAATTCCTATTGATCATCCATACTAATTGTTTTCTAGGTGATTTATATCACGAATAGGATAAAAGATCGTTCAAAAGGCCTATAGCGATTTATTTTGCATAACAATGAGCCAACTTGAAATTTGAGCATTATCACTATCAAGTTTATTTTCCTCCTTATTGCTTAAAGAGGTTAAACTTATATTGCATTTCCCATATAGGTTTATTAACACTAGACTTTATTCCTTTCTGCGGTGACAATACTATAGGAAGCCCTGTGGAAAAATAGCTCGATGCCAGAATAATAAAAAAAGCTTACTTATTTTTCAAAATAAACCCAACCCCGGCATTCTTTTTTTCCCATTCCACACTGCGAAATGCAATATTTGTGATCGATCTCGTGGAGACGGGGCCTGTAGCTCAGAGGATTAGAGCACGTGGCTACGAACCATGGTGTCGGGGGTTCAAATCCCTCCTCGCCCACAGTAGTCCACTATAGAGAGACTATGAGTATCTCTAGCAGTTCTATAGAATAGAGAATAAAATGACTATGACTGCTCTCGAGCTAGTAAGAGCACTGCCAATACCAATAGCTCAATTTGTGGTGAAGCTTTGGAACTTTACTAAACAAAGGTCAGTAAGGATCCGTACATGGCGTATACTACTATTTTTAATATGTTCAAGATTCTATTATAGATTGACCGTCGCCTCCCCTTGTCCCGAAGGCTTTCCGAAGAAACAAAGGAGGGATTGCTATCATAACCTATTATGCTTATAATATACCCTAGAATAGGCATAAGAAACTGATCTATTTAAATATCCTATTGGGTAGAATCAATAAAGCTTTTGCACATTACCATTAATATATAAATAGATCTATTCCATTCTTATCAATAAAAGAAAACTTACTTTATCAAAATTTATACAAATTTTATTGGAACGAAAAGAAAGGAAAAGAAGAATGAAAAATAAATCATAGATAAATGATAATAAGGAGATTATCAATATTCAATCTTATCCATTAGGTTTATTATAAATGTAAATGGAAGAAAATAAAATGTTTCTCGAAGATTAATTGAAGTTACTAAATCATGATCCTGCCAAAATGACAAATTCATTTTCAATTAATACCTTTAAATCATTTTTATGAAAGAATTTCATTTGCTTCTCTTCTATGGAAGTTCCATTTTTCCAGAATGTATCTTGATTTTCAGCCTATTTCTTCTTCTAGTTATCAATTTCATTTCTGATTAGAAAAAGACAACTTGGTTCTATTTCATCTCTTTAACAAGTTTAGTGCTAAGCATAGCGGTTCTGTTATTTCAATGGAGAGAAGAACCTATGATTAGTTTTTTTGGTAATTTCCAAACAAACAATTTTAATAAAATATTTCAGTTTCTCATTTTATTATGTTCCACTTTATGTATTCCTCTATCCATGGAATACATTCAATGTACAGAAATGGTTGTAACAGAGTTTTTGTTATTCATATTAACAACTACTCTAGGAGGAATGTTTTTATGTGGTGCTAATGACTTAGCAACTATCTTCGTAGCTTTAGAATGTTTAAGTCTATGTTCTTACCTATTATCTGGATATACCAAAAGAGATGTACGGTCTAATGAGGCTATTATGAAATATTTACTTATGGGTGGAACAAGTTCTTCCATTCTTGTTTATGGTCTTTCTTGGCTATATGGTCTATTTGGAGGAGAGATTGAACTTCAAGAAATAGCCAATGGTCTTATCAATACACAAATGTATAACTCTAGGAATTTGGATTGCACTACTATCTATATGGTAGGAATTGCATTCAAGCTTTCTCTAGTTCCTTTTCATCAATGGACCCTCGATGTATATGAAGGAGTGTGATTCATTTTACAAATTATTACATTTCTAAATCTCTTTTTTAGAGATGTTTCTATTTATAAAAACTCTATAGACATGTGGAAGAAAATACTGTTATTCCCACTTGGACTAAGACATCACTTTTACCAAATCCACCAATTCCTAAAAGCAGGGAATACATTTGGATTGTTCAGTTGAGCCATGGATAAGTAACATAAGGTTCTCTCGGATAAGCTAATTTAGAGCGATATGCCAATTTTACATTTACAATTTTGTTTACTTTTTCTTTAAATGTAAAAAGATTTTTAGTATGGATAAAGGGCACATAAAATTCTAACCTAATCGTTGAGATTTTTTGATTAGTTCATCAATAAATTGAATGAAGATTTATTTCAAATATTTCCAATTTCTCTTTATTCAGAGAAAATTGGAATGTTCACATATTTCATTTACGATCGTAAGGAAATCCATTTATTATGCTATTGTACATTGGAAAATCATTTTGTTCATGGAATCATTTCCGTAGGGGGAATGAAAAAAATTATCAAATTTATAATTGACTATGCCTAGATCTCAGAGAAATGACAATTTTATCGACAAGACTTTCACAATTGTAGTGAATATATTATTGCAAATAATCCCAATGGCTTCAGGGGAATTAGTAAGTTAAAAACATGATTTCCTGTGTAGTCCTATTGTATCATTTATAAAAAAAATTCATACAAAATCAAATTCCACCGAGCTCAAACAAAATAACGGTGACTCAAGTAAACCAAAGTCACTGTTTTCTAGCTATTTTACTCCAACTTTTGTTGTTCTAGCAGTCGAACATTTAGTTACGATGAAAAAGAATCTTTTGATATCCATGGATCTTTGATTGATTCGATTAGATAGATCGGTCTAATCCTTGAAAATATTCTACATTCTGTTTCGCTATCTTGGATGGAATGGAAAATATGGTCCTTTTATCATTCTAGATCCAAATTACGAGAATGTGTACAATTCCTTTCCTGAACCAGGGTATTCATAGGAGAGGTTTGGAACCTCTATAGAAATAGAGTTTTTTCATTATCTATTATTTATGATTATCAATACATTGCCGGATAGCATCACTTATATCTTACGTGTATATCAACTATTCAAAATGAACACTGGACTTTGTAGGAATCATTGCAAGAGCCCTTTATCGGGCTTGAACCGATGACTTACGCCTTACCATGGTGTTACTCTACCCCTGAGTTAAAAGGGCTTTCTTTTGGTCATGAAATGACCAATGAATAAGTCTACTACATATTCGATAGATATGTATAATATAATATATTATGGGGTCTAAATATAAAATAGAATATATAACTCTATTCAATATAGTTATATTGTCGATCCTGACAACACAAGAAGAATATGAAATAATGAATATGAAGAAAGATTCTTTTTATTGACAAATTCCTAGGGATTTGAATATTATGATAATAAGTAGGCCCCTATCGTCTAGTGGCCCAGGACATCTCTCTTTCAAGGAGGCAATAGGGATTCGATTTCCCCTAGGGGTACTAGGCTAGGAAAGTAATTATAATACCTAATTAGGTATTATAATTACTTCCTATTTTTTTTCTGGGTCGATGCCCGAGTGGCTAATGGGGACGGACTATAAATTCGTTGGCAATATGCCTACGCTGGTTCAAATCCAGCTCGGCCCAATACCAAATTGATCTATAGATTGATATAGATATCAATCAATGATATTGGTAAAAAGGTAATTGGTTTTTGAATATCCTATATCTTATATAAGTCATTAGATTAGCAATAGTATCGTTACCCATGACGAACTAATTCTTAGGAATTTACAAGCTCAATATAAAGACATGTTTATCTTTTTTTAGGAATATGCCTGACATTACTTCTACATAGTGTATAATTATAATACTTCAGGAGACAATGAAATTATTTTGGTGAAATTCAATTCTCTTAATTCCTCAGTAACTGAACCAGAACCAGGGTATGAATTGCTTATAGTCATTGCGCTAGATTAAGTTCTAACTACTATGGTTCAACAGAAATTGTTCGAGTTCTTATCTGTATTCCCATTACATAAAGGATTCTGACTCGTTTAGTTATTCTTATTGATAGTTCTATCAATGTTTTTACTAAACATTCCTCCTGTAATAGTACAGGCTCCCATAGCAATTACATATTTTGGTTTGGGCATCTGTTCATATAATCTCACTAAAGAAGGAGCCATTTTCATGGTCACAGTTCCGGCTGTTATAAGAAGGTCAGCTTGCCTAGGACTGGATCTTGGCACCAAACCCTAACGATCAAAGTCGAATCGTGAACCTATTAATGAAGCAAATTCGATAAAACAACAACTAGTACCATAAAGGAGCGGCCATAAACTAGAGAGTCTCACCCAATTGGACAGATCATTTAGAGTAGTTGAAATCACTGAATTCAGAGTTGCTTGATCGAGTAAAGAGAATTCTATAGGATTTATCGCCGGCTTTAGATTTAGATAATTTTCTACTTGCCTTTTACCACTCCAAAATTTGGGAGTTAAGACCATTCCAATGCTCCTTTTCTCCATGCATAAACTAAACCAAATTACTGTGGTGACAATATTGCAGGGGAAGCCCTGTGGAAAAATAGCTTGATGCCAGAATAATAATAAAAGCTTACTTATTTTTCAAAATAAACCCAACCCCGACATTCTTTTTTTCCCATTCCACACTGCGAAATGCAATATTTGTGATCGATCTCGTGGAGACGGGGCCTGTAGCTCAGAGGATTAGAGCACGTGGCTACGAACCACGGTGTCGGGGGTTCAAATCCCTCCTCGCCCACAGCAGTCCACTATAGAGAGACTATGAGTATCTCTAGCAGTTCTATAGAATAGAGAATAAAATGACTATGACTGCTCTCGAGCTAGTAAGAGCACTGCCAATACCAATGCACTGCCAATACCAATAGCTCAATTTGCGGTGAAGCTTTGGAACTTTACTAAACAAAGGTCAGTAAGGATCCGTACATGGCGTATACTACTATTTGAAATATGTTCAAGATTCTATTATAGATTGACCGTCGCCTCCCCTTGTCCCGAAGGCTTTTCGAAGAAACAAAGGGGGGATTGCTATCATAACCTATTATGCTTATAATATACCCTAGAATAGGCATAATGTAACATATACATAGGCTATAAAAGAGAAAGACTGTATTCAAATTTCATAATATCTATTTTATTCACTCAAGAATCTATGCCCCTCTGGTTTTCCTATGCATAATTGCATAGCACCAGATAAGAATGAATCTCTAATGAATTACAATGAAACATTGCTTTAATTTCTATTAATTGATTAAAATAAAACAACACCAATGGGGCATGGCCAAGCGGTAAGGCAGCAGGTTTTGGTCCTGTTATTGCGAAGGTTTGAATCCTTCCGTCCCAGGTGGAACAGTATTATTTCGAAAAATCAGAAAAAAAATAAGAAGAAAAAAATTCTTTTTGATTTCTCATCCTTTCGTAGACTATACTTATAGAACGGAAATATGATTTCAATAAGATCTAAATAGAGAAAGGGATATTTTTGTGGTGTAGGATGGGAATACAGATAAGAACATTGCATAAAAAATGCAGAAAGAATATAATGCTAATGCAAATAAAATAATTGATGGGATGCAATTATTATTTTATGATTTCGTTCTACAAGAAGGGGATATGGCGGAATCAGTAGACGCTACGGACTTAAATTTTTTGAGCCTTGGTATGGAAACTTACCAAGTGATAGCATCCAAATCCAGGGAACCCTGGGATATTTTGAATGGGAAATCCTGAGCCAAATCCGATTTCTAGAGACAATAGTTTCCTTTCTGAGAAAGGGATAGGTGCAGAGACTCAACGGAAGCTATTCTAACGAATCAACATAATTTGAATTGGGTACTTTATTTACAAAATGTCTTTTGTATTTTATTTAACGCTTGAAAAAGCGTTATATATCACCAATAAACAAAAATAACGATTAGAGCTTGAATTGTTCTAGGTTTTATTTTAGTTTAAGAGCAAATGAGTTATAAATTAGATCAGCTATTTGATTAGTACCTTCGTAACCTAGAAAGGGTCGGTATCCCAAGGGAAAATTTTGTATATGAACTGGTGCAGAAATAACTCCACAAGGAATATCAAGACGTTTACCAATATGACGTTCCATTTGAGTACCAAATATTGCAGATGGTTCCATGTGAGCGATCATATCTCCTACCTCAGCATGATCATCTGTGATAAGTATTTCATCGCAGAAACCTTGGATTTTCTATTTGAACCATTCCGCATCGTGTTTACAATAAGTACGTGCACAACTCACATGAATCCCCATCTCTCGAACAAGTATTTTATGTAACGCCCGTCGTGCAAACCCCAGAGAACACACACAATGCAAATAATTTTTTTTTTTTAAACAATTAAATTAAACATGCAAATACATTATACCATAATCACATAACACATAATACATAACATTAACACACTTAGTTCTCTGGGGCACGCGAGGTTACTTCGCAACAACTAAACGGAAACAAAGATAAAGATTACAACATAACCATTTATATTATAATAACCATGAATAAGGATACATCCAATAACCATGATGCGAGAATAATAACATCACGTAATACAACCATAATAAATCTCTTAACAAAGATACAAATGATCCTAACTATTACATCATCGTTTTAATATTACATTACAATCTCTTGATAATAGAATTACATTGAATTTCCCAAACATGTGGGATGATACAAGTACAATGAAATCCGAAATACAAAGTGAACATTGGTACAACTCCAACTGCGGAAATGTTGAGAAGACAAGATGCTGATGGGGAACCCAACGGGTGCGGAGCACGTTCCACCCAACCATGTGAATTACAAGTAACTCACCCCCCGTGCTCAGAGGTGACGAGGAAGAGAACCCGACCATGAATGTCAAACTGACTCAACAACATAGTACAAAACAAGTACAACTCAAGGCATACAATGAACAACCATCAATGTTCACAAATCACATAACAAATTAAAACTAAGAAACTCATCACAATTAAACAAAGTATCACCAATTATACAAGTAACTAAATAGCAGTCATAAACCAAATTCACAAGAATCAGAAACAACATAAAGATTACAATATCCAGAGACGACAAGAAACAAGAACAAGGGTGTCTAGCGGAGAGTGTCATCGCATAGCTCTCATGGGATCCCCTGGCACTTCCTCCAACTGAGGCGCCGGCACCCATCTATGGATCCCCTAGCCCTTCCTCCTACTTGAGGCGCCGGCACCATAGGGTAGCTCATGCAGAGTCGATAACCTCTCATGAAGACGAGATTACGACCTTGCCGACCACGGCCTACTCAGTCTATCATTAGTCTATGGTAGCCCTAATGCATAGACGAGGAATCCAATGTTTATTATCTTGTGTGTTTTACTACCCATCCCCCTAATTCTATTTTTAGGTTATCACTTGTTTAACTACTCTTACGTGGGTTCCCCTGAGCACTTTCTCCTTCCGAGGCACTGGCGCCCACGAAGAGCCACTCTCCCCATGACCCCTAACACAAATCAAAACCGGGCAAGGGTTGAACTCTAACATAAATAACATAATACCAAAACAAGAACATGCGAGGCATTAACCCTCTCGCAATCACCCATAACCAAAAATCTTACAACGCCGTTCAACCCTTCCAAACAGAATGCCAATAAGTTTCAACTCCGAAAGTATAGCCAAAACGAGGATAACATTTAAAGCATAAAACTCAAAACAAGAACATACGAGGCAAATCCATCTCGCGATAAATCGTAATCACAACGACTACAACCATTCCAATAATAAAGCTCAAAATCATGTAATATTCTAATCACAAAGATACAAGTATAAACATCAAAGGATATAAAACATGCCTCTGGAGAAGACCAAGATTCACAATAATCCAAATGAGGTTCAAAACACAACAGAGTTCCCACATCACAAGGATAAGGTCAATAACAATAAATAGAAGACAATAACAAGATCACACGATTTTCTAACTCGAAAAGACGATTTGACCAATTACGTATATTATCTCTATTTTACTCGACATAGAGTCGAAAATAAAGAAAAATAAAATTAATGACAACTTATCTAATTTGCTTTCTTTAATTACTCAAAGATACTAAATTTCATGTTTACTCAACTAAATCATATTAAATAAAAGTAATATATATTTTTTTGTATTCAAATTTACACAACTTACTGCATATATATTTAATTTTACATATATATATAAATATAATCATAAAAAATAATTGCCTATATATGTACTTTTCTATCAGAACTGCACGTACACACACACATATATATATATACATATACATATATATTTATTTATATATATAAAACGAATTTAGATTTAACTATACCTATTTAAAACAAATTAAAATTTAAATATACATAATAAAAACGAATTAAGATTTTAAATATACATATTTAAAACGAATTTAAGATTTTTAGAAAAAAATGAATTTTAAATAACAATTAAAAAAACATAGAAAATTGCGCACAGTAGTCCGCGAACTGTTGTGGGCAGTCCCTACTGCCAAAATTAAGGGACGGGACAAGGTACGACCCTTTCCCCTCCCCAAACAATTTAAATTTTTTTTTAACATATATATAATTTTATAAATTTGATTCATAACTTTATTTATTTTTATTTTTTTTACTATTATCTGTTTTCCTAAATAAACACGAAAATCAAAATTTTTATTTCCAATGAAATTTCGTCAATAAACCCAGTACGGGACGAACTACGATTTTAGGCTCAAAAACAAACACAAATCATTAACAAAGTTTATAAAAAACTTAGCCATATATATATAAATAGATGTAAATATATATATCAAGAGATTATTATGGGATAAACACAGATTTCGGCACAATTTTATGGAATCCATATATATATTCACAAACAATTAATTCATTTATAAGAAGGGCAAAGAGATCTTTTCCATAACAAAAAATAAAAATAAAAGATAAAATAAAGATATTGGATACTTTCAAACAAGGATTCCACGGCATAACTTTCTGTTTTGTTTGCCATTCAAACTATTTTCTAAAAGGAATAACTTTAAGGATGAGTTACTTATTTATTTATTTCCTTTTCTAAAGAAATCATTTTTTAATCTAATTCTCAAACAGATTTTCTTTTAAAAGTAAAGATTGATTCAAAACACCTTTCTATTCTTTTTGCAGATTCAAAAATAATTAAGAGGAAAGAGGGTGGAACCTGTAGTCCCTCGCTCTCGAGAATCTGATGAAGCTGATTTCTGACGGCCTCGAAGAACTCCTTGTTTGTGTTTCAAAATCTCCTCTCCAAGATTTTGTGTTCGAACTCGAATCCGATTCTTTGTTCAGAAGACTCCAGAATAATACCAACAAAAGATTGCAAAACCCTTTCTAAAACTCTCTTCAAAATATAGCAAGCAAAAGATTAAAATATCTATCCTGAAAACTCCAGAAAACTCAACAGTGCAGAACCATTTACTTGCACAACTTCTGTCTCAATAATCTTCTGTGTGTCCAAAAACTTACAAAATTCTTCATTAATAAAAGATATTCTCAATTACTTCTAAAAGCTCACAAAAATCCACAATAAAAGAAAATAATTCTTTAAAAGCAAACTTTTTAATCAGATCTGTATTCTTATTCCTTCTCACAACTTTTTCATTCTTTTATTTGTTTTATTTGTTTTAATTTATATTTTTACCACTTTACTTGCACATCACATTATCTATTTAATTTAATTAATTTATTCTAATAATTATCCTCAACCAGATAATTGATTAAAATAATTAAAACACATTTACTATTTAATTCTAATAATTATCCTCAACCAGATAATTGATTAAAATAATTAAAACACATTTACTATTTAATTGTCATTTAATTGAAACACATGACTTTCAAAAATAATTAAATCATTTAAATATTTAAATAGAACTTAATCTAACATTAAAAATAAACCACTATTTCAATCATTTAAATAAAATAAATCATAACTTATAAAATGCCACCTTAAATAAAATATGACAAAACACATAACACAACACAAATGACGACAATTACACAAAATAAACAATACCAAACAAACGAGACGATTTGACATCATGGGACGGGATGACTTCATCGTCACCTCTGTTTCAACATTTAACCGTTGGGTTATTGGTGCTCGCCCTGTCCTGCCAAAGCAGGTGGAATCGAGACTTGTACCTGCAAATCCTGCATACAAACGAAGTCGTGTACATGTGCATACATATATATATAAAATCAAAGCATTAAATCGAAGCATTGCATTGTGAGAAGGAATCGCAGCGTAACAGAGCACTTGCAAATGAGTGATGCTACACTGTCCTTCATCACATCTATCCTAACAATTATAATCTAACTGATAACATAACATTTCTAAACTAACAATTTCATCTCATGACATAATTTATTAAATCATTGCATCATAATATAATTCTGAAAATCAACTAACATCACCAACCACAATGTCATATGAAATAATCATGTCCTCAAGTGTATAAGCATAATCACCAACAGTCTACTAATCAAACCACCAAACCAAACAATAATAGTATCATCACAGTATCAATCCAAAGCATAGAAAATAATAAATCTAAACAGTAAGAGGAGGGGTACTACATTTTAGTTATTGAAGCAGCATGAGTTGTATCACCAAAAACGATTGTTTCTTTGCCCGTTAAATTCTGACAATCAATAGATCTTGAAAACCAAGCAGCTTGGGAAACAAATCGAATTATAGACATTTCAAATTTTATGTTAACTAATCATAAAATTAGTTATACCATGTGAACTAATACCTTATAGAGAACCCAAAATTCTTGCGGAATATATTGCTCTACAACTAAAGGAGAGAGTTGAAATAAGAAAAATAATGAAAAAAGCTATTGAACTGGCTGAAAAGGCAGATGTAGAAGGTATTAAAATACAAATTAAAGGTCGTCTTAACGGAATTGAGAGAGCTCGTAAAGAATCGGCTATGCAAGGTAGAGTTATGTTACTATTTCAGGCCCTTTTTGGTATTAATACCATTTTTAATATTTGGTATTGTTAAGGGATCATTGTTAATTTATCTTGCTTTCATACTCTTAATCTATTGACTATTTGATTGATTGAGATTTTTATTTACTAATTATTAGCTCCAATTGTCTCTCATCTCTAACTAATATCTTACGAATTCTTTTTACAGGTTATAATTTATTAAAAAACTTACCAAAATTATATTGTTTATTATGAGGGTGTCTGCTCTATTTGATTTGTGTGGTAAACCTTATTAATATCTTCGTTTAAGTTTGAGTTGATATAGCTAATGTACACGGAAGTGCATACCATGATTTCTTTGTTTGTCAATAACTGCATGCATTGCGCAGTGAATGTGAAGAAGTAGGCCATTATCTCGGCAATAATGAGCCAACGAATTATTTTCCGTAAAACCTCCAGTCAGATAGTCATGCATGACGATAGGAACTCCCAATTCTCTGGCGAATACTGCCCTTTTCATCATTTCTTCACACGTACCTGCAGTAGCATTCAGGTAATGTCCCTTAATCTCACCCGTCTCAGCCTGAGCTTTATAAATTGCTTCTGCACAAAAGCAGAAACGATCTCTCTAGCGCATAAATGGTTTGGAATTCACGTTTTCATCATCCTTGGTAAAATCAAGTCCACCACGGAGACATTCATAAACCGCTCTACCATAATTCTTGGCAGATAGACCCAATTTTGGTTTGATAGTACATCCCAACGTTAGTGGAGCCAAAAGAATATCATATATCGATTCAAAGGTAGGGCATTTCAAAAGTAGTTAGAGCTAATTCTTCTTAAAGGGATACAGTTTCTCCCTCGATATGAGTATCTCTTGTCTGCCTATATAGGTTCAATGGCTCTTTACGAATTAGCAGTTTTCGATCCATCCGATCCTATTCTTGATCCAATGTGGAGACAAGGTATGTTCGTTATACCTTTTATGACTCGTTTAGGAATAAAGGATTCATGGGGTGGATGGAGTATAACCGGAGAAACTGTATCTAATCCAGGTATTTGGAGTTATGAAGGTGTGGCCGGGGCACATATTGTGTTTTCTGGCTTGTGCTTTTTAGCAGCTATCTGGCATTGGGTATATTGGGATCTAGACGTATTCTGTGATTCCCGTACAGGAAAACCTTCTTTAGATTTGCCTAAGATTTTTGGAATTCATTTATTCCTCTCAGGAGCAGCTTGTTTCGGATTCGGAGCGTTTCATGTAACGGGTTTGTATGGCCCTGGAATATGGGTGTCTGATCCTTATGGACTAACTGGAAAAATACAACCTGTAAATCCGGCATGGGGAGCTGAAGGTTTTGATCCTTTTGTTCCGGGAGGAATAGCTTCTCATCATATTGCAGCAGGTATATTGGGTATATTAGCAGGTCTATTCCATCTCAGTGTTCGTCCTCCCCAACGTTTATACAAAGGATTACGTATGGGGAATATTGAAACTGTCCTCTCCAGCAGTATTGCTGCTGTGTTTTTTGCAGCTTTCATTGTGGCCGGAACAATGTGGTATGGTTCCGCAACCACTCCGATCGAATTATTTGGTCCTACTCGTTACCAGTGGGATCAGGGATACTTCCAACAAGAAATAGATCGGCGGGTTCGTGCCGGTCTGGCTGAAAATCTAAGTCTATCAGAAGCTTGGTCAAAAATTCCTGAAAAACTTGCTTTCTATGATTACATTGGGAATAATCCAGCTAAAGGGGGGTTATTCAGGGCGGGTGCAATGGACAATGGAGATGGAATTGCTGTTGGTTGGTTAGGACACCCTATTTTTAAAGATAAAAAGGGACATGAGCTTTTTGTACGTCGTATTCCTACCTTTGTATATCATATGTATCACAAGAAGCAGGCTATCCAAATGATCTAATTTATATTTGAGTACTAAATATAAGTTCTATATTTAAGAAACTGATAGGAGCCCATTCATTGATCTCTTTTTTATTTGTGTGGTAAACCTTATTTTACTTCGTTCCGATTAGGTTCTATTATACTATGGCATATTTGAAAAAGTTACATGGAATTATCTAGTCTTTTGGCACTATTCGATAATTGGTTAAATCCCTTAAAACTATCTAATCAAAATTCATTGAGAGCTTCTTTTTGCAAAGCAAATACACTTGAATTTTTAGATTATTTACACCGTCCTCGTTTCAATTATAAAAAAAGATTAGCTTCTTACATAGAAAGGATTCATATCAAAAATAAGAATATAACATATGGACAATTATTAAATTTAGTATGAAAAATAGAGTTGACAAACTTAGAGAACCTCGAATTAATACGAATACTTGAAAAAAAAAGGTTGACAAACCTGGATAATATCAATTATTAATTTTATTTGAATAAGGGATAATGATGCCTTGATGGTGAAATGGTAGACATGCGATACAGAGAATCGCGCGCAGGTTAAGAAAAACCGTGGGTACTCCACCAGCCTTCTCTGATGATCATGCTCAGTACCACGCAAAATGTAAATAAACTATGTCCTGCCTCCGACAGCAATAAATCCCCGCTATCTCGAGAGCAGACGTGCTGAGCAGAGTAGACAGAAAGAAGTTTCGCGTTCGACTTAAGTTCTAACTACTATTCATCTACAATAGCGAATTTCATAAAATAAAAATGTGTTTATACATGACTAATAGTCAGTACCTAGACTGAAAAAGAGTTCCTTCTTGCTCATCTTACAAATATTTGATTAGTATTAGTATTGATCGGTTTCAATCTGGTATTTGCAAAAAAAAGATGAAGAAAGGTCACAATAAATATGAAATCGATAGGATTCCATCCCATATTCTATCGTTCTTCTTTATTCATGATCTATTGTTTTTATTTTATTCTCTTCAAGATCTAGTGGATTGGAAACCAAGAATGTGGAAAATATTGAGAATAATGATTTAATCTTCCTATGGAATTTATATACAAATATGCTTGGATCGTGCCTTTCCTTCCGCTTTCAGCTTCTATACCAATTGGATAGCAATTTGTTCGATATTACATATTGAATATTAATATGAAAAATAGAGTTGACAAACTTAGAGAACCTCGAATTAATACGAATACTTGAAAAAAAAAATTGAAAAAAAAAGGTTGACAATATTTTTTGGAAACGTTTGGGGGTCAATGGCTCTTTACGAATTCCCAATATACCTTTAAGAATCCTTTATTCCTAAATGAGTCATAAAAAAACTGTATCTTGTCTATATACTTCTGATTCTTGCAGAGTCATATTAGGCGCTTTTTTACTCTTAAAACATTTTTGCATGTGGTATGCTCCAATCACTGATTATTCATGTTTCATTGAATAAATATCACTCGACTTTTTTTTATAGGAGGAAGAGTACTAGGTAGGGATGACAGGATTCGAACCTGCGACATTTTGTACCCAAAACAAATGCGCTACCAAGCTGCGCTACATCCCTTTTAATCGTGAGTATTTTTATTCGATATTTGAATATTACAATAAAATTTATTTTGCTTTCCACATTTATCCGCTTTGATTCCCATTTGGTTTCGTGAATAGACTGTATACACATAAGATATCATCTATAAGATGTCTATTTATTGACAGTACTTGATTAATATCACATGTTTTGTTCCATCCATAAAAAAAGCTTGTACAAATATCTGTTTACAGTTTCTTAAGGGACTCATAAACTACAGTTGTAGTTGACCATATAATATATTCATCACGATTGAGAAGGAGAACTTACGAACAATGCAAGATATAAAAACATATCTTTCCACAGCGCCTGTGTTAGCTACTTTATGGTTGGGATTTTTAGCCGGTTTATTAATTGAGATAAATCGTTTTTTCCCAGATGCCCTGACTTTTCCCTTTTTTTCGTTTTAATTTTCCTCTCCTGCGAACCCGAAAGAAAAAAATGATGTTAGATTTATTTCCTTTTCTTCTTGGATAAAGAAAATAAATGAAATTCAATCTCTTTAGAATTCAAGGGAGGGTGAAGTTAGAATAAGACAAAATAGAAAAGAGAAAGACTGTCAATAACTACCCTTCTTTAGTTAGCATTAGAGTGAGAGCTCTAAGCAATGGATCTCCTCTTGTAGATGTAATAGAAAAAAGAATAAGATTCGCGAGAACAGGAAGTGGAAAGCCCCTTTCAGAAGTACATGATCCTTTACTGAGCGGGCCATTCCGTGGGTCGATGAATCAATTTAAATCACCATGGATGCTACCACCAGATGGCTCTACCGAGCGATTGCAAAAGAATAAAAAATCGCAATCGAACAACCATGATTCTACCAACCAACTGAATCGAATTTCATTCATTCAACCGGAAAATAAGAGTAAACTTGTTCATCGAAATGAGAAAATAAAAATTATTTTCAAATGGTGGCTCGATAGAATTCGTTTATTCTTATTAGAAGAAAAGGAAACAAGAAGATTTTTGGATGAAGCTACACTGAAAGATCTATTAATAAGATTTGAATCTATCTATCCGAAAGATTCATTGGAATATGTTTTGAAAACATTGGCCCGAGTGTCTCTAAACACAAGGATAGAAAGGGAAATCACTTCTTGTGATAAAAGAATGTTTAATGATTTTTTATTGCATCTTTTCTTAGAAAGCACGGGCCCAAAATGGGAATTGCTTCTTAGTGTTCTTATATACGGATCATGGGGAAGTTAATTTCATTTGAGCAAATAATTGTAATGGCTCTCACTTCCACAGGTGACTTTATCGCTAGAATACATTCATGTCGTTTTAAGAAGAAGATCAAGGAGTATCATTCATTATAAATGCAACTTATCCAAAATATTATACTGTTTCTTTCTCTATTATGTTTTAATATTATTTATATCGTGTATTTACAATAGTATAGCGAATATAAGTTATGCTATGAACTTAATGACTTCTATAGCACTTTGAATGTGAACGACCGAAGTGTTATTCCTCTTATGAATAAAAAGGAATCGATGAATAGTGGAATATTCTCTTGATCAAATAGTCACTATGTTACTATTCCTATTTTGTTTTACAAGAAAGAAAGGATAGCAAGCAGGGTTGACTTCAATTATTTTCCTTAAAATGAAAAAGGCATATGGAAAAAGTGAATCCATTTATTTATAGCGTACAGTTCTTTTTTACTATGCTTGGCTGTAGCAAAAGCTTTTTTCGTTCTAAAGACCGATAGAGATAATGTAAGGTTATCTAATCAGAATCATTGTGAAATTCATTCATCTCATACTTAGTAATAGACTATTACGAACGATAATTTATTTGTGAAATTACAATTGGTATTCATTTTATTTATGGCTTGTTCAATCAATTGGGGGGGATTGAATTTTCACTTTTTTTTTAGAAAATATAAAAAATATCTTTTTATCGTCTATTCCCTCCATGTTTTTTCACAACATTAACAATTGTTAGATATTCAATTATAAATTGGTATCTATTTATTGAAATGATTTTTTCTTTCTGTTCCTAGAGAAAAATTGAGGTAATTGCCTGACAAAAATACGTATCAATCATTGTTTTTTTTTCATTGATTCCTTCCATGCTTACTATAATTAGTTATTTTGGTTTTTTATTAGCTTTGCTTATTTTCACCAGTGGTACTTAATACATTTATCAAATTCAAAGTGGATCCTTCCGCGAAATCGTTCTGATGGGATCAATTTTTCATAGGGATATTGAATAGTAATAGGTAAACGATTCATGTGATATAAGGTAACCATAAAACCTTGACCAATGTATCTCGCAGCTTGTATTGCTTGTTCACTATAATTCATAAACCCAGTTACCATGGAGAACATGTGTAAAATCTCCTTGAATAATCATTTCATAGAAATTTCTTTCTCTTCATAGATCGGATCTATCAAATTTGGATATATTGCAGAATTGAGAATATAGAACCTCTTCACGAAGCAGAAAAGAAAGTTAGTCACAATAAAATAAGTTGGAAAGAAGCTGTTAGTAATAGATTACCCAGAGCAATAGGTAAAAGAAATTTCCACCCAAGATCCAATAATTGGTCCATTCTTATCCTAGGCAAGGTCCATCTTGCCGTGATAGAAATAAATAAGAACAAATAGGCTTTAGCTAATATAATTAGGATCCCGGGGCGCCGGTCCCAGCTCAGTTGGTTAAGGTGTTCCCTGTCGCAGGGCGCCCACCATGGGTTCGACTCTCCGGCGCTCTCGTGGTACCGGTTGGTGTGTCCCACCAGCACTACCGGTCACGGTAAAAAGTTTACCGGCGGTGGGGGGTTATATGGGGGGCCGTGCTGCACCCGATTCCCCTCGTTAAAAAATATATATATATATATATATATAATTAGGATCCCGATTGTTATATTAACGACCCCGCTAATTCCAGAAATAGAATCCCATTCAAAATGTTCCAGAATGGGTAAGAATGGAATTGATAAGTTCCATCCGCCCAAGTAAAGAACTGTTACAAAGAATGAAGAAGCTAATAGATTTAGGTAAGAAGCAACGTAAAATAAACCAAATTTGATACCCGAATATTCAGTTTGATAACCCGCTACCAATTCTTCTTCCGCTTCTGGTAAATCAAAGGGCAATCTCTCACATTCTGCCAGAGATAATCCTTAGATAAAAGTAATTACACGATCAAACTACCGGAACGTAATAACCTAAAAATGATATCGGTGGTCAGCAAGTATGATGGTTTTAATGATGATCTTACATGTATTTCGCGTTTATTTAACAGGTGGATTCAAAAAACCTCGCGAATTAACTTGGGTTACGGGTGTAATTCTAGCTGTATTAACCGTATCTTTCGGTGTAACCGGTTATTCTTTGCCCTGGGATCAAATTGGTTATTGGGTAGTCAAAATTGTGACCGGTGTGCCTGAGGCCATTCCGTTAATAGGAACTCCTTTGGTAGAGTTATTACGAGGAAGTGTTAGTGTGGGTCAATCTACCTTGACTCGTTTTTATAGTTTACACACTTTCATATTACCCCTTCTTACTGCTGTATTTATGTTAATGCACTTTCTAATGATCCGCAAGCAAGGTATTTCAGGTCCTTTATAGAAAGGAAATATACATTTTGAATCAGTATTCAAAACCTATTATTTTACGATATATCATTGCCGCGAATATTTCTTATTGAAAATAGGGAAATAAGAAAGCATGTTTCTCGGATTTCTCCTTTCAATTTTGAAGTA
The DNA here is from genome assembly GCA_007258455.2 of Sequoia sempervirens. Taxonomy (NCBI): domain Eukaryota; kingdom Viridiplantae; phylum Streptophyta; class Pinopsida; order Cupressales; family Cupressaceae; genus Sequoia; species Sequoia sempervirens. The sequence continues at coordinate 31,262 of VDFB02237817.1, read as the reverse complement.
TTCTTTATTTAATACAAAGAATTGAAGTAGATACTCATCTCAGATGGAGAAAATGGATTATGGGAGTGTGTGACTTGAACTATTGGTTAGGCCGTGCAGATCAATTTTAGAATCTGCCATATAAAGATTCATCACGAAATGTGTCTCTGTCCCAATTTTCTTTCCAAAAATAGGAAGTTTAGAACCTGGGTAAAAGGCGAGCACTTTGTTGTGTTCCAAGAGAGTTATTTCTATGATCGAATCCGAATTAGGCTCCGTGAGATCCAGGTAATAGTAATAACATTGATAAGTCCAATTTATTACTTCAATTTTCCTTTCTTTTTCATAGTATGAAAATGCATGCATTTCCCTTGCATTTCAATAGGGTAAACTATCGGAGTAAAAGAAGGGGTCTAAAGAAGGAAAAAGGCCAGATCAGTAACAAGTCAATACCTTGTATGCAAAAAAAATTGTGGCAGTTGAGATGAACACAGATTACAAGGAATAAGATGATCCAAAAGGCATATTGATCATGATCTAATTTGTGAGCTTACTTGGGTACTGGGCATACGAAACAATAAAATTATGAATTTTATATAGATCTTCTTAGTTATACTTATTCTAACGATACGCCGTTCATTATTTTTATTTCAATTATTGCTCGAGCCGGATGATCCAAATTGACATGTCCGGTTCTTTCGGGGGATAGATTCATTCATAATAATCTACTTATCCCAATAACAAAGAAACCTGACTTGAATGATCCTGTATTAAGGGCTAAATTAGCTAAAGGCATCCTCAAGCTGATTGACCAATTATTTCGAGTTCTCTATCATTTTAGAAAAGAAGGCAAAAGCTTGATCTCAACGAGTCGCACACTAAGCATAGCACTACTCCAAGATATTTAATTCTTTTAATTTGATCTTATAGAATTTAAGATTTATAATTGGTCAGATTATAGAAGGATATTGCTCATCTTAAACAAAGATCCAAATTTTGATCCCCAATACTCCATAGACGGTTTGAACCGCATAATAACAATAATGAATTTTAGCTCGAAGGGTCTGTAGGGGCACTCTACCTTGCATAGCCGATTCTTTACGAGCTCTCTCAATTTCGTTAAGACGACCTTTAATTTGTATTCTAATACCTTCTACATCTGCCTTTTCAGCCAGTTCAATAGCTTTTTTCATTATTTTTCTTATTTCAACTCTCTCCTTTAGTTGTAGACCAATATATTCCGCAAGAATTTTGGGTTCTCTATAAGGTTTCTCCACTTTTTCTATATAAATGATAAGTTCTCTGTTTACAGAATCAAGCATACTTGGTACAAGCATATTTTGTACTTCCTTTCTTAATTGCTTAATTTCTTCTTCTTCATCTTTTTCTTTACCCTGTTTTTCTTTACCCTTTTCTTTCTTTTTTTCTTGGCCCTGTTTTTCGATAAACAAGTTGACAAATGCAATATATATATTTACCGAAATCAAATCGGTCTGTTTGAGAATCTCTATACGTGTAATTCCTCCATAACTAGAATTTATCAAACCTTTGATATGTTGTACATAATTTTCAATGCAATTATATATTCTCTCATCTTCTCGTAGATCTTCAGAATAATCCCTTTCTTCAAACCAAAGGGAACAATGGTTTTGAGTAAAACCAAGTCTAAAACCAAGTGGATTTATTTTGTTTCCCATACATATTTTTTTTTAGTATATTTGCAACATAAATGGATTATGCTTCCATCTATTTGGATATTTTGTTTCTATTTTTTTACCATAATTGAGTTAAAGTCATCTAAATCCTCCAATGTAATACTTATATGACAAGTGGGTTTCTGTATTGGATAACCACGTCCCCGAGCTCTAGGTCAAAATCTTTAAAAAATAGGACCTTCATTCACTTCATCCATAAGGACAAATAAAGAGCCCTTATCTATATTCATATTGTAATATGCATTTGCGGCTGCAGAACGAAGTACTTTTAATATGGGATAACATGCTCTATGAGGCATCCAATTCAGTATCGAAAGTGCCTCCATATAGGTAAAACCACGAAGTTGATGAGCTACTCTACGTGCTTTATTAGAAGACATACGTACATGTTTAGCAAATATGGTATTCAAGTGGAAAGAGATAAATTAAACAAATATGGTCTTCCTTTGTTGGGATGTACTATCAAACCAAAATTGGGTCTATCTGCCAAGAATTATGGTAGAGCGGTTTATGAATGTCTCCATGGTGGACTTGATTTTACCAAGGATGATGAAAACGTGAATTCCCAACCATTTATGCGCTGGAGAGATCATTTCTGCTTTTGTGCAGAAGCAATTTATAAAGCTCAGGCTGAGACGGGTGAGATTAAGGGACATTACCTGAATGCTACTGCAGGTACGTGTGAAGAAATGATGAAAAGGGGAGTATTCACCAGAGAATTGGGAGTTCCTATTGTCATGCATGACTATCTGACTGGAGGTTTTACGGAAAATACTTCGTTGGCTCATTATTGCCAAGATAATGGCCTACTTCTTCACATTCACCACGCAATGCATGCAGTTATTGACAGACAAAGAAATCATGGTATGCACTTCCGTGTACTAGCTAAAGCACTACGTATGTCTGGTGGAGATCATATTCATGCTGGTACTGTAGTAGGTAAACTTGAAGGAGAACGAGAAGTCACTTTGGGTTTTGTTGATCTATTACGTGATGATTTTATTGAAAAAGACCGAAGTCGTGGTATTTATTTCACTCAAGATTGGGTCTCTATGCTGGGTGTTCTGCCTGTAGCTTCAGGAGGTATTCACGTTTGGCATATGCCTGCTCTGACTGAGATCTTTGGGGATGATTCCGTATTACAGTTTGGTGGAGGGACTTTGGGGCACCCTTGGGGAAATGCACCTGGTGCAGTGGCTAATCGAGTCGCTTTAGAAGCTTGTGTACAAGCCCGTAATGAAGGACGTGATCTTGCGCGTGAAGGTAATGAAGTGATCCGCGAAGCTACTAAATGGAGTCCTGAACTAGCTGCTGCTTGTGAAGTATGGAAAGAAATCAAATTTGAATTTGATACGATTGATCGCTTGTAATCAAGTGACTTTCGTCTGTTTGGTCCCTTAATCAAATCGAACTCGGCCCCCACTAAAGGTACTAAGGAAACAAGAACGGCAACTACCAATTCATCAGCTAATATATTTCCAAAAAGTCAAAAACTAAGTGATAGAGGTTTTGTAAAATCTTCTAATATGTTAATTGGTAAAAGTATTGGGGTTGGTTGAATATATTTACCAAAATATCCTAAACCCTTCTTTGTAAAACCTGCATAAAAATAAGCTACTGATGTGAGCAAAGCTAGAGCTACTGTAGTATTAATATCATTTGTAGGTGCGGCTAATTCCCCATGAGGTAATTTAAAAATTCCCCAAGGAAAAAGAGCACCTGCCCAGTTAGAAACAAAGATAAATAGAAACAGAGTCCCTATAAAAGAAACCCAGGGACCATATTCTTCTTCACCAATCTGAGTTCTAGCCAAGTCCCAAACAAATTCGAGAACATATTCCACAAAATTTTGAGCTCCGTTCGGAATGATTTGTGGGTCTCGAACAGCTAGAGTAGTTGAACCTAATAAGACAGCAATTACAATCCAGGAAGTTATAAGTACCTGTGCATGAACTTGAAACCCCCCTATTTTAATGTTAAAAGGCAAATCAAACCGTCTGTAGCACTCATAGCTACAGCTCTAACCTTATTATTTCCTAATAATTGTTGTACCTCACAAGTCACACTTATTGGCTGACCGGTTGTATCGTTATCCTTAACGATCAACGAATTGTAAATTCTAGGCATATTACCTGGAGGGAAAGATACATCTAATACTGGGCCGATGATCTGAGCAATACGTCCTGCCTTCTTTTCTACAAGTGCGGAAAACCCAAGAATAAAAGGATTGGTTCTCATAAAAAATAAATAAAAAAAGGATATTGATTCCAATTGCTAATACTAGCAAAAAACTAAAAAAAGTACAAATGCTCTGTAATGAGTTGATCAGTCAATAATCATTGAGAGTTAGAACTTTAACTTACTTAGTCATCTTTTTCTTTGTAAGGTTCAACTTCGATAATGATCTAAAAATAGTGATTATTTAAAGGGAAATAATTGACTTATAAAATAAATAAATGTAGTAAAACTTATTTGATTACTCAATCGCATCAAATAAGTTTTACCTACTATTGGATTTGAACCAATGGCTCCCGCCGTATGAAAGTGATACTCTAACTTTACCAAATTCTATATATTAAAAAAGGATGGCAAGACTTTTTGTCAAAATTGACAATTTGTGGCCTTATTAAAGGATATTTAGAAAGATCTATAATCGAAATTTCTATATTACTATCAATCAATAAATTCAATTTATGAAGTACATTAGACGATTGATGAGAATCATGGATTAACGCTTGGTCACGTAAATATTTATCCAATAATATATTGACTTGTGACTTTATGAGTGAGATAGTTTCTTTCTCTGAGTACACAGCTCTTATTTCAGCAATATACAAAGAAAGCGGATTGTTATGAATGGGAACTAAATTGGGAACTAAATTTAATAATTGTCCATATGTTATATTCTTATTTTTGATATGAATCCTTTCTATGTAAGAAGCTAATCTTTTTTTATAATTGAAACGAGGACGGTGTAAATAATCTAAAAATTCAAGTGTATTTGCTTTGCAAAAAGAAGCTCTCAATGAATTTTGATTAGATAGTTTTAAGGGATTTAACCAATTATCGAATAGTGCCAAAAGACTAGATAATTCCATGTAACTTTTTCCATTATCGAATACGTCAATAATCAATTCAATTATCGGTTTCTTCTCATTCAAACCTGATAGATCGATTCTCGGGGATTCAAGATTAGGAATTGATTTTTCTCTTTGCGGATTGATAATCTCGTCCCAGTTACGTATATTCAAATAAGTAATAAGGATCCACTTTGATTTCGCGGAAGGATCCTCTATATTTTTTTATTATTAAGTAATCTAGTTTTTTATAATTGAAGCGATTCTTCGAGTCAAGAGTTAAATAAGAAAAGAATAAATAGAAAATGAGTCTAGATCAAAGCAATTTTAAGGATTGATCCTTCCTTTTTACTCCACTTCTCCTTCCGAACAAACCATCCCTCATCTGAAAGATATTTCGAAGAATTACGCATAAGATCATTCTATGAATCTCATACCTCGTTCTATAATTCGTACTTTGTTCAAATTTTGGACAGAGCTAACGAGCCAATCGAGTTCGTTAACGATTCATGAATTGGAAGTCGCCAAATATAAAACATTAGCTTCTCTACAATATCTTACATGTTTAATAGTATTGCCTTGGGCAATTTCAATTTCATTACAGAACGGTTTGGAATCTTGGGTTACAAATTGGTGGAATACTAGTCAATCGAAAAAAATTATTGATTATTTACAAGAAGAAAGCGTTGTAGACAAATTTGAGAAAATAAAAGAACTATTCCTGTTAGAAATAATGATGGAAGATTATTCGGAACCGCTAAAGATTTTCTCTTGTTATGTTTAGTAAGAAAAAAAGACTTTTTGTGTTTTTTTTTTGTTATGTTTGAGCTAAACGATGACTTTTTCTACACAAAACCACTAAAAACAAAAAAAAGAAAAACATAAAAAGTCTTTTTTTGCATGACTATTGCTGGTATTTTTTTTTTAGTTAGAATTCATTCCAATATAAGTTTTAAATTAAAAAAATTCTTATTCTGTAAATGAATTACAGATGTATATAAATAAATTGAAATTATTCTTAATCTATTGTATAATAAAGAATACAATTAATTTATTATAAATAGATTATTTCTACTATAATTAGAAATATGTTTCTAATTATACATAGAATGTGTTATAAACACTTACATTATTTTTAGTATATATAAATTTAGACTAAAAAAAGGATAAAACCTCTACATAATTTCAAAACTTTATGCATAAGTTTGATCCCCAAAAAACAATTCTTAAGGGATCAAGACTTGTTTTTGGGAATCTTATAATAAAATGAATTATTCCTCCAACATATCAGTCAACAGGTATATTTCGATTATCTGGCTCAGAACTTTTTTTAAAAGAGCTCGTGGAACCATGGTATCAAACATTCCAAAATCAAATAAAGAATCAGATATTTGATCTTCATCATCTACTATCTGGTTTAATGTCTGCTCAATAACTCTTTTACCTGCAAATGCAATGTATGCATTAGGCTCGACAATCGTGACATTAGCCAACATACCAAAACTAGCAGTGACTCCACCAGTTGTAGGAGATGTAAGAACTAAAATATATAGTAAATTATCCTCTTTTTGATATCCTTTAATAAGGCCACAAATTGTCAATTTTGACAAAAAGTCTTGCCATCCTTTTTTAAAGACCTCTGACCAATATTCTAAAGACAAAAACAGTTTTAGTTCAAACATAGATCTTATTCAAACTCAATCTTATCCGGATGATCTACTATCTGAAATATCTTTGCGAATGAATAAATTGGGAGAAAAAGAAGAAAGTTTCAAAAACATAATGGAAGACAAAGCCATAGGTAACCTTTTGAATAAAGAGGAACTCAAGTTTTTAGTTTCTTTTAAGACCCTTCAAATAAATATTCTTTTTGAGAAATGGGGTTTGTTTCAAACATATAGGTCATGGTTAAAGCTAAACTGGTTGAAGTCCAAGCACAACTGGGTACTCTTTCCACCGCTGTGCTAATATGAGATGGGTTCAAAGGCATAGTTGGAGGTTCATCCGATATATAACATTCATATCAATGGAATTATTCAATCTATCGACTGAAAAATAGTCCTAATCTCCCATCCAATTTTTTTGGTTTAAATGCGGAACCGGCGACCTGCACAGAAGCGAAATTATTCAAGAAAAAGTAAAGAGGAAATACGAATGAAAAGAAAAAAGAAGAAAAAAAGAAGAAAAAAAGAAGAACAACAACTTTGTTGATAATAAAAAATCCCTTTTGGCAAAAGAGCCCTTCGTAGATTTCGGTCTTTGATAGATTGATCTTATTTTGACATAATATGAACGAAAAGGGTAGGCTTGGTAAAAAAAAAAAGAGCCGAGCGGGAGAGCCGAATGAATCGAAAGGTTCGTGTTCGGTTTGGGAAGAGATTCTAAATTCATTTAACTTATGAATAGATAATCTACTTTCATTAAGTAATCTATTAGATAATCGTAAACAGAAAATAAGTAAAGAAAATAAAAAACCAAAATAATTAATTATAGTAAGCATGGAAGGAATCAATGAAAATATAGAGGTGCTTATCTATTATCTATATAATAAAAAAAGTGATTGGAGAGGAAATAAAGAAATGATATCAGAGGGTCAAATTTTGATAGCCCTTTTTACTGCTTTTATAACAATTATTTTAGCTTTCAGATTAGGTAGAGCACTGTATTCTTCATAATTTGGTCAATTATTCTTATCTAGGAAAGATAATGGCCTGGCCAGTAGAGAAAGCGAAAAATCGTTTCGAATGGAATAAAGAAATACAATTGGATTCTCACAAATGTTGGTCTTTATTTAGTCAAATGCTATATTCATTTTAGATCTCCCATCTAGGAGAGATGGCTGAGCGGACTAAAGCAGTGGATTGCTAATCCGTTGTACAAACTATTTGTACCGAGGGTTCGAATCCCTCTCTCTCCATTCAGTCACTTGAGATGACTCCTCAAAACCTATAAAAATAGGCCCTTTTACAAAACCTACTTTCTAATCTTTTTTCATCACTATTCTTTATGCCCAGGATTTCGTCCTGGATCGTTCAATAGGAATCCAAAGATTTTGCTCTAGATTGATATAGATTTTGCAGTTCTCTGCTTAGTGTGCGACTCATTGAGATCAAGCTTTTGCCTTCTTTTCTAAAATGATAGAGAACTCAAAATAAAAACAAATTGGTCTCTGGTATATTTGTTTTATATTAATTACTAAGAGCCAATAAGCTAGTTATTTAAATATAGATAGTTCTATCAAATCAATGAAAGACTTTTTTAGACGAAAAGATAAACCTATATCTCTCGTAAAGCGAAAAAGAGTCTTTGGTAATGCAAGAAAAGAAAAAGGGGAGGAAGGAGAAAAAGAAAAAATGAAATCTTCTTTCTTACAGTATTGTATGGTTCATAAATAACCCCCAAAGAGCAGTGTGATAAAGCATAAGAATTATCCTGATTATTTATATTCAGTCAATTTATAAGCGAAAAAAAAAGAGCTTCGGATCAATGGAAACTAAGAAAATTGATTCTTGTAAGAAATAAATATAAATAAGAGCTCCATTGCAGAGGGTAAACCTAAGCAGCCATTTGATATAGTCTTGATAAAGCATAAATATTTAGTGAACATACAAAAGAAAAATCCAATGAAGATACAAAGAAAAATATGCAGGACATCCATAAAGTAGCTAACAGGCGCTGTGGAAAGATATGTTTTTATATCTTGCATTGTTCGTAAGTTCTCCTTCTCAATCGTGATGAATATATTATATGGTCAACTACAACTGTAGTTTATGAGTCCCTTAAGAAACTGTAAACAAATATTTGTACAAGCTTTTTTTATGGATGGAACATAACATGTGATATTAATCAAGTACTGTCAATAAATAGACATCTTATAGATGATATCTTACATGTATAAATATTTCCATCATGTTATCTTTAAATTTTGACTGAACGCTAAAGAACCAAACTCTTTCTCGGTTCTTTTCGATAGGGTCCATAGACCATGGTTTTTTGGGTTTCTTCATTTTTTTTTGTTTAATAAATAATAAATAAAATGTTTAAAAAGAATATAATGAGTAAACAATGCAATATTTAGACATTAATAATACAATACCTACTTCAATATAGATACCAAAATCTTTTTTAGTGTGAAAGAGGAATAATATAATATATAAATGATTCTATATAATAGAGTAAACAGTGAATTAAAAAGAAAAAAAATGATAAGCTATCTTATCAATGTTGCTTCTGTTAATTTGAAACAATAATCTTCATATGAGGATTTGTTTTATGATATACATTCTGTGATAAGAAGTAAATAGGTCTATATAGAATACAGGCCATCGAATTGAACTTTTAATTGATAATGGCACTTGGCGCCCTATAGCCAGGAATTTATCTACGATAGATCTTTTAGAGAAAAAACATACGACGTTTGACATCAAAATGGTTTGAACGGTCTCATTTTTCTTGTACAAAATAATTTATTACAAATATTATTACAACCAGTTTTTTAAAACAAATACTACAAATACTAAAGCATTGAAAACATTAGTAGCATACAACAATGCTCTTGTTAATATCCTTAAGGTTGTATTAGAAAAGAAATTCATAAAATATTTGAATTTAGGTGCAAAAGAAACTATTACGATACTGCAAGACATTATTGGTACAGGTTTGAAAACAGTTCAATTTGTACTTCTTGAAATACGTAAAAGATTAAAAGATGAATTATATAGGTTTGCGCTTTTCAATAAAGCAATATTGAATGACGAAATGTCTAGGTTTCTTCCTAAAACTTCTTTGGAAGATAGGGGGAATGACGAGTTTGACATCAATTCTATGGGTTTTGAAGAAATGGTGCGTGGAATTGAAGAATTCCTAATTATTGAAGTGCTAATAAAATGAAATAAACAATTAGCCCACTTAGTAGAACAACTACAAACACAAGATAAGTTCTTGAAAGTAGTGGCGGTAAACTTAGTCAAACTAGCACTTTATTTTAAGGAAGAAAAAAGAAAAACAAGAAAAATAAAAAAAATATTTCATTTTTATCCAGGAAATGATCCAGAGACAGATTACTTTTTATGGCTGCAAAAACATATGAGAAGAAACCGATAATTGAATTGATTATTGACGTATTCGATAATGGAAAAAGTTACATGGAATTATCTAGTCTTTTGGCACTATTCGATAATTGGTTAAATCCCTTAAAACTATCTAATCAAAATTCATTGAGAGCTTCTTTTTGCAAAGCAAATACACTTGAATTTTTAGATTATTTACACCGTCCTCGTTTCAATTATAAAAAAAGATTAGCTTCTTACATAGAAAGGATTCATCTCAAAAATAAGAATATAACATATGGACAATTATTAAATTTAGTTCCCAATTTAGTTCCCATTCATAACAATCCGCTTTCTTTGTATATTGCTGAAATAAGAGCTGTGTACTCAGAGAAAGAAACTATCTCACTCATAAAGTCACAAGTCAATATATTATTGGATAAATATTTACGTGACCAAGCGTTAATCCATGATTCTCATCAATCGTCTAATTTACTTCATAAATTGAATTTATTGATTGATAGTAATATATAAATTTTGATTAGAGATCTTTCTAAATATCCTTTAATAAGGCCACAAATTGTCAATTTTGACAAAAAGTCTTGCCATCCTTTTTTAAAGACCTCTGACCAGTATTCTAAAGACAAAAATAGTTTTAGTTCAAACATAGATCTTATTCAAACTCAATCTTATCCGGATGATCTACTATCTGAAATATCTTTGCGAATGAATAAATTGGGAGAAAAAGAAGAAAGTTTCAAAAACATAATGGAAGACAAAGCCATAGGTAACCTTTATTCACAATAGGGTAGAAAAATCCTATTTTATTTTTGGTCTATTTGGTTTGGTATAACAGATACCTATCTATCCATTTTTTACTCTATTATATAGAATCGTTTATATATTATATTATTCCTCTTTCACACTATTAAAGATTTTGGTATCTATATTGAAGTAGGTATTATATTATTAATGTCTAAATATTGCATTGTTTACTGATTATATTCTTTTTTAAACATTTTATTTATTATTTATTAAACAAAAAAAAATGAAGAAACCCAAAAAACCGTGGTCTATGGACCCTATCGAAAAGAACCGAGAAAGAGTTTGGTTCTTTAGCGTTCAGTCGAAATTTAAAGATAACATGATGGAAATATTCGTTCCATGGAACGAATCTAATTTGGTGAGATTGCTAAGTCAAATATTTTCTGGTCGAGAAAGTGTTGTTAAGCTTTTTGACTTTCGGAAAAAGAATAATACTTTTGTATTGTCCATTCAAATCGAATACTTTCAACAAAGATTAGAATATCTTTTGTCCATTTCCAAACAAAACAATTTCAAAAATAGAGTGTTCAATCCAATTGAGTTATGGACTACTCAACATTGGGGTTGGTTTGGAAATCCCAATAAAATTTTTGAGAATAAAATTTATAAGGTTATCTCGGACAAGATTCAATTTTATAAGATTATCTGGGATGAGATTATCAATCCGCAAAGAGAAAAATCAATTCCTAATCTTGAATCCCCAAGAATCGATCTATCAGGAATTTGATTCATTAATCAAATTGAATTTGCATGTCTAATTTTCTTTTTAGTAGCGATAAAATTGAATTGAGTCAAACCCTGGAACTATACTAATAAGACGGTGGGATTGATCCATTAGGGATCAAATTACTAAATCCGGTATGAACAAGAGATAATAGTATGTTATACTAATTAATTTCTATTGAAGAATTCATCAAATCCGCTAAATTCCGTTACTCAGATTGATCCTATTGGTGGAATTATTCCATGGATTCAATTCCATTTTTTTTAAAAAAAAAATGAGATACTCTATGAGATCAAATCTCGAGTTATTGTAAAACGAAGGGAAAATCAATCATGGAAGTAAATACCCTCGCATTTATTGCTGTTGCATTGTTCATTTCATTTCCTACTGCTTTTCTACTCATCATTTACGTAAAAACGGTGAGTCAAAGCAAAATACAGTGATTACTGATGATCTAGATGAATTCTAGGTCATCAGTAAAAAAAAAGTAATAGGGGTCGGATAGATATTTTTTTGAAAAGAAGTAGTACGAAGGAAACGAAAAATCTTCCTTTCCTTTTTCTTTTGTACTACTTCTTCTACACAGATCTTAGATAAGTAAATTTCATTTATCATTTGTCTCGTGGGTACTTTTTTATTAATACCTGATAAAGTGAAACTAATCATAATCTCTTACATATCTCTGGAAAAAAGGAACTTGATGTAGACAGAACATAGGTATTGTTCCGAATAGAATCTATTTTTAATAGTATTTTTTTTTCTTTTTTATTTATCAATTTTTTAATACGGTAATTTACTAGTACATAATAAAATACAAAATTGGGAATTGTAAAGGGGAAAAATTCATATAGAAAAGGGATCTATATAGAGTTGAGACAAAGCAACGTAATAATGCTCGATGTAGGAGAACCTTACGCGATGCAAAGCGAAGAACCTTGGGATTGAGCAAATGATTTCTTTTGAACAAAGGAGTGCCTTTGGAATTAATATAATAAATGATAATGAATCATTCAGGAGGGGAGAGAAGCGATTAGTAAATTGATAATAAATAGAAGAATTTGATCTATTTAAACAAGAATCTATTTATGTTTCTATTTTCTGAATATGATACTTTTTGGATATATTTATCCATATCCAGCCTTATTCCGATTCTGGCATTCTCAATTTCCAGAAGTTTGGCTCCAATAAGTAAAGGGCCGGAAAAAGCCACTAGTTATGAATCAGGTATAGAACCAATGGGAGATACCTGGATCCAATTTAGAATTCGTTATTATATGTTTGCTTTAGTTTTTGTTGTTTTTGATGTGGAAACAGTCTTTCTTTATCCGTGGGCTATGAGTTTTGATATTTTGGGTCTATTTACATTTATAGAAGCTTTTATTTTCGTGATTATCTTAATTGTTGGTTTAGTTTATGCATAATTGCAGAGAGGAAAAAAAGAGTTAAAGAAATCGAAGGCTATAAAGAAGAAATCCAAGCTATAAAAAGAGCAATGGATAAATTGGAAAAGCAAAATCCAATGCAACAAGAAGAAATTGAACAAAAAGAATCAGATCGAACAAAAGAATCGTATTCCTTCTCAGAGTCAAAATTTTTGAAAGGATTCTTTGATGATTTGTCAATAGATGAATCATGTATAAGTATTAATTATACTAAGAAACCTGGTGAAAAATTCAAATTGTTGAAAAGACGACAAGATGCTTTTCAATATTTCAGGGGATTAGGAAAAAATAGAATAGCAAAATAACAATTATTGTTAACCAAGGTAAATTACTCATAATGAAGAGAAAAGAGACTTTCGATATCAAAACCCATGCTTTCAATTTTGGGTCGAGTATGGGTTTTGATCAGTGAAAGAAGAAAAGGAGAATGAAAAATATGTTCCTCCTTATCTTTCTGGAGAATATTATCCATAACTCTTTCTTGAGATCCACGTGCTAGTACGTGACGATCTACTATGCTAGCAGTTGCAGCAGTAAAATCTCTTTCGCGTTCTAACATAGAACACATTACATTAAAATAATCATCCCCTAGAGGAGCGTGCATAATGGCATGCACATTTTTGAAAGAACTAGCTACTTGAACGATATCCGATCTTCTTGAATGATATATATTGGGAATTAGTACTATATAGATTAGCTATGAATCCTTACCTATTATTTTTTAATAAATAAAAATATGATTGAAGTTTTGTAGTATTACTATTGCTGGTATAAAATCTAATACTACGGATTGCCTTACTATAACTGAATAGGATCGGATGGATCGAATACGTATTGATATCACCATAGAACTCAACAGTTACACCTACTTGTTCCACACTATATTTGGATTCTGCTCTCCTAAAAGGAACATCGGCTTTCACAATTCCTTCTTCATCTACTAGAACGACTGGAAATGTTTCGAAAAAGGTAGGCATACGACGTACAAAAAGCTCATGTCCCTTTTTATCTTTGAAAATAGGGTGTCCTAACCAACCAACAGCAATTCCATCTCCATTGTCCATTGCACCCGCCTTGAATAACCCCCCTTTAGCTGGATTATTCCCAATGTAATCATAAAAAGCAAGTTTTTCAGGAATTTTTGACCAAGCTTCTGATAGACTTAGATTTTCAACCAGACCGGCACGAACCCGCCGATCTATTTCTTGTTGGAAGTATCCCTGATCCCACTAGTAACGAGTAGGACCAAATAATTCGATCGGAGTGGTTGCGGAACCATACCACATTGTTCCGGCCACAATGAAAGCTACAAAAAACACAGCAGCAATACTGCTGGAGAGGACAGTTTCAATATTCCCCATACGTAATCCTTTGTATAAACGTTGGGGAGGACGAACACTGAGATGGAATAGACCTACTAATATACCCACATTTGCTACTGCAGTCTGAGCAGCAAATGGTGAACGTCTTTTGGTACCTTTAAATCCACAAGCACCGGCAGAAGACCAAGAAACCGCTTGCCCCTGTGTATCTGTAACAGTAACAATGGTATTGCAAAAACTTGCTCGAACATAAATAACTCCTTTCAGTATTCGATGTTTAGTTTTACGTGGCAAAAATCTTCTTGTAGCTCTACGTGGCACATATTTTCTTCTAGTTTTTGACACAAATTTTTTTGTATTTTTTGACACAACACAAATCTTCTTATAATTTTTGATAAATTTTTATATTTAAATTAGTAAAAAAAGAAAGAAAGTAGAATATATATATAATGATTATAATATAATATATAGAATATATATAGAATCATTTATAATATAAGAAATATATATATTTCTTATATTATAATAATTCTAAATTGGCTGCCAAAATTTCTTTTAGAATTCATATCTTGATATAGAATAGTAATACAAATTATCCCTGTTTTTGTTTATGCCTCGGATTGTAACAAATTACAAGAAGGCGTTTCTGTCTACGAATTAGGCGGCACTTTTCACAAATTTTGCGAACAGAAGCACGGATTTTCATATTTGTGGTCCTTTGATATCAATACGTATTCGATCCATCCGATCCTATTCAGTTATGTTCAGGAAATGGAACAAAGCGATTCAATAGGAATCTATCCCTAGAGCTAACATCATGTAACCTAATGTCAATTAATAGCAAAATAATAGATAATAGCCGGATCGGTTTGAAGATTAATGAATTATTGGTCGTAGAATACTATTCCCGTCGAGTTTAAATGGAGAATGAAACTAAAGGATTTCTCCACATCTGTCCCTCTGTATGTTACATAACAATGTTATTGTCAATAACACATTGATTGATAATTTCTTTTTTTTTTCAACTATTATTTTCCTTTGCCATACCGATATTCATTCGGAATAGAAGGAGATTGTGGGAGGATAAAATCATCCTAGTGGGTTTAGATCCATGAGAAAATGATGCAAAAAAGAATAAGACGAATATACGGAAAGAGAGGGATTCGAACCCTCGGTAAACAGAAGCCTACATAGCAGTTCCAATGCTACGCCTTGAACCGCTCAGCCATCTTTCCTACGCGATCTCTTCATTTGAATCGAAAAAATGAAAAGACTTACTTCCTTTTGCATAAGTAAAGTATTTTGGAAATCTGGCATAAAGACAAAAGAGTATTTTACCATACTTCTTCTTTTCTTCTTATTTCAAGAGATTTTTCTTTTTATCAATCTGATCCGATGATTTTATTTTATCTTATTCGGGTTTATATTGCACGATCCAATTGTGAAATTGAGCCGGATCTACTGATCCATAATGATCATATATATATATATATATATATATATATATATATATATATATATATATATATATTATGAATAATTCTTCAGTAAGAATTAATGGTACAAATTAATTCATAATGACTATATTTTTATATACTCAATATATTATATGTGTTATAATGGGTATGCACTCACAATCATTTCATTCTCATTATGCATATGCCTGCTCTGACCGAGATCTTTGGGGATGATTCCGTATTACAGTTTGGTGGAGGGACTTTGGGGCACCCTTGGGGAAATGCAACTGGTGCAGTGGCTAATCGAGTCGCTTTAGAAGCTTGTGTACAAGCCCGTAATGAAGGACGTGATCTTGCACGTGAAGGTAATGAAGTGATCCGCGAAGCTACTAAATGGAGTCCTGAACTAGCTGCCACTTGTGAAGTATGGAAAGAAATCAAATTTGAATTTGATACGATTGATCGCTTGTAATCAAGTGACTTTCGTCTGTTTGGTCCCTTAATCAAATTGAACTCGGCCCAATCTTTTCTTTTAAGATTGAGCCGAATACCGAATGGATGGGAATAGATAATTCAGCTAGAAAAAAGGGTTTACCTCTCGATTTTCTGGATTATTCGATTGGGTCGATGGATCAGTAGATCCTTCAACTCTGTGAATATAATGATAGAACGAATCACACTTTTACCACTAAACTATACTTGCCACAATTTCATTGTATCATACAAATCAATCTTTTGTCCAATAAAAAAGTAATTATTAGATTCTAATAAAAATTTAATGCAAGTTCCTATCATCATATTTCCCTATTCCCGAAAATTAAATTCCATAGGAGATGGTTCCTTTCAAATCCCCCCCCTTAACTGAAGAGTTTTTACTTTTGTAAGAACACTCCTTAATCAATATTCAAAGTAATACCCTATTAGTTAAGTATTATTATAGTAATCATTTATAATAGCTGTTATGATTATTAACACATTCCTTAGAATGGTTCAAGTTATTTTGAACCATAGTTTTATGAAAGATATAGAAAATGAAAATTATGATCATTTTCATCATTTTGATCCACTCTTAGTTTTTGAAACCTCTTTTTTACCCTTCCAATATGATCTATCCATTTTCAATCTATAACATTTCATCCAGATTATAGCCTGAAACAGCTGGAATTATTAAAATAAAAAAAAATATAGAGGTGCTTATCTATTATCTATATAATAAAAAAAGTGATTGGAGAGGAAATAAAGAAATGATATCAGAGGGTCAAATTTTGATAGCCCTTTTTACTGCTTTTATAACAATTATTTTAGCTTTCAGATTAGGTAGAGCACTGTATTCTTCATAATTTGGTCTATCCTATAGAGGTTCCAAACCTCTGATAGATTGAAATACGTAAAAGATTAAAAGATGAATTATATTAGGAAAATCTTTGTATTCGAATAAGAAAAGATAGAGACCCCAGCGTGATCATATGGATAGGTACTTGTACTACAGAGATAATCAAAATGGATTTGGAAGGTATGGCACCCAAACTAGAATGGGAAATTGGAATCCCAATTCTAGTGGCAAGAGCGAATGGACTCGATTATGCTTTTACTCAAGGAGAAGATACTGTGTTAGCTGCGATGGCACATCGTTGTCCAGAATCGGAATTCTCCGTTCGTGAACGAAAAGAAACTATACAAAATTTTTTCACTTTTCATTCTAGAAAAAAAGAGGAATTGGTTGAATATGCAAATCACCCTTCCTTAGTTCTTTTTGGATCTTTGCCGTCCAATGTGGCTTCTCAACTAAATCTAGAATTAAAACGTCAATCCATCAAGGTATCAGGTTGGTTACCTGCTCAAAAATATACTGATCTTCCATCATTGGGTGATGGAGTTTATGTTTGTGGTGTTAACCCATTTTTGAGTCGGACAGCGACAACTTTGGTAAGACGCGAAAAATGTCAATTAATTGGAGCTCCTTTTCCTATCGGTCCAGACGGAACGCGTGCTTGGATTGAAAAGATTTGTCCTGTATTTGATGTTGAACCCCAAGGTTTGGAGGAAAGGGAGGAACGGATATGGGAAAGCTTAAAGGATTATCTTGATTTGGTATGTGGTTCTATTATCTGGCTCAAAACTTTTTTTAAAAGAGCTCGTGGAACCATGGTATCAAACATTCCAAAATCAAATAAAGAATCAGATATTTGATCTTCATCATCTACTATCTGGTTTAATGTCTGCTCAATAACTCTTTTACCTGCAAATGCAATGTATGCATTAGGCTCGACAATCGTGACATTAGCCAACATACCAAAACTAGCAGTGACTCCACTAGTTGTAGGAGATGTAAGAACTGAAATATATAGTAAATTATCCTCTTTTTGATATGTATGCAACACAGCAGCTATTTTATTCATTTACATTCGAGTCTTTTCTTGCTTTTCATATCATTCGAGTCTTTTCATGCTTTTTTCGTAGGATGCGGGAAATCTATAGTATAGGATTCTTATCCAGCTGGGAGACTACTTCTAGTTATAAGAAGAGGAGAAAAAATATTGGAAATACTTCCTTGGTCTTCCACTCGCTCAATGACTATGAACAATTCCCGGATCAGTGCATTAGGAAATCGTTATTTGTCTCCTAATAAACGATGAGAGAAGCAGGATCGAAAAAGGATCTTGGAGTGTCTGAGATTGGGTTAGGATGATCTTATTTATTAACGCCTCCTTTTATCTTCTCATCAAATTTTTGACTTCTTTTCTTGCTATTGGCGAAGAAGAAGGAAGGGGAACAAGTACACTTGGAGAGCGCAGTACAACGGAAAATTGCATGCTGTGTTCGGGAAGGATGAGTCGCTCCTGAATGAAGAGAGAACTGATTCTCATCTAATCATAGGTGCGATGATTTACTTCACGGGCGAGGTCTCTGGTTCAAGCCTAGGATAGCCCACCCATTATGCGCTATGTAGTAGGATTGTTGTCTGCTTCATTTGGCCATCTATGGGGATATAGCTCAATTGGTAACTTTTCCATCAAAACTTGATAGAGATTTATCACGTGTGCCCGGAGTAAAAGTCCTATACGAATGGGTGGTCATGTTATTATTTATTAGAAATTAAATAAGTTTTATTTTGAAGGAAAAAGTGGAATAGAATAACCTGGTTTTAGTGTAATAATCATAAGTTTATAATGCATTCTATGTTTAATTATTTGTTTTATATTTCCTCTTTTTTCTTTCTTTTGCGGAGGTCGATAACTATTGACTCCTATTACTTTAATGTTGAAGAAAAGTTCAATCCAATTTTTTATCTTTGTTTTATTCGATCCCGAATCGACATTTAAAATATATTGATTTTTTTCAAATAGACACACTTTTTTCTGTAAGTACTAAATCTAGATATTGAACTTCATACATAAATATTTCTCCTTTACTATCATTTACATTTACAAATAAAATACAAATGTCTATATCCACCTTTATTATAGTTAAATAAATAGAATTAAACTATATTTATATATGATACAATAGGACTACACAGGAAATCATGTTTTTAACATTTTCTGATTTGGGTAACCGTCTTCTATTGAATTGAAGAAGAAAAAATGTTCGATCATACATCTATTAGATCAATTAATGTCAATTGTCTGATAATAAAAATGTATTGATATGTCTTATATCTATAAGACATAGATCGCTATGAATATTTCAATATTCTATTCTTTTGATCCACTTTCTCTTCACTTTCTCTTCCACTATTGGACTATATAACGATATGTGATTATAATATTGTATTGTGAAATATTTTCTCCATGAAATAGAATTAGCTTCTTGGATGCCTTGATGGTGAAATGGTAGACACGCAACACTCAAAATGTTGTGCTAAACAGCGTGGAGGTTCGAGTCCTCTTCAAGGCATAGATATTGTAATGTTTATTGAATGAGTAATTGAATAAAGGGTTCAATTTGTACTTCTTGAAATACGTAAAAGATTAAAAGATGAATTATATAGGTTTGCGCTTTTCAATAAAGCAATATTGAATGACAAAATGTCTAGGTTTCTTCCTAAAACTTCTTTGGAAGATAGGGGGAATGACGAGTTTGACATCAATTCTATGGGTTTTGAAGAAATGGTGCGTGAAATTGAAGAATTCCTAATTATTGAAGTGCTAATAAAATGAAATAAACAATTAGCCCACTTAGTAGAACAACTACAAACACAAGATAAGTTCTTGAAAGTAGTGGCGGTAAACTTAGTCAAACTAGCACTTTATTTTCTGGAAGAAAAAAGAAAAACAAGAAAAATAAAAAAAATATTTCATTTTTATCCAGGAAATGATCCAGAGACAGATTACTTTTTATGGCTGCGAAAACATATGGCGATCTATTTGATCGAAACATATCTGGTCTTGAAAAAATTAAAATATTGGTTTAAAAATCATTGTTGTGGTTTACTCAAAGAAGAAGAATTTTCTCGTTTTGGTTCTGGTATTCTAGTAGAATACGTGAAAAAACAAGATCACTTCTAGTGTTATCAGATGATACAGGAGGACGTGGATCAGATGATAGAGGATCAGGTACAGGATCAGACGGATCTGTTCTCAGAGGATAATATTCTTCTTAAATTTCCCTTGCTCGAGGAAGACAGATCTGACAAATACCTATTTGGTGGTACCTACACTCATAAGGATGTTGGATGAAGTTCTTTCATGGTGATGTGATCTTAAGGTGACATTATGATTAATCTATCATTTCATCGCTTGAATTTCACAGGTTATAAGGTAATCAAATCTTGATAGATTGCAAGCTATTGTTACTACCATCCAAATGTGTCCATCACAAATCAAATCTACTTAACGTTTTAACTCCCAAACTTTGTAACAAGTGTTAAATATGACTATGGTCCACCAGTTACACAACCAAGGCCTCAAATGTATTCTCTAATTGTAATCAAAGGACTTTTCTCTTCATTCAAGTAAATAAACTTGAAGGGAAACACCACCAAGTGGTTTATTGGACACCTACATGACTAAAAATAGCAGCAAATTTACATTTAATTTCCATATGTCTAAGTGGTTAACGGGGAGGGAGTGTGTACTAGGCCTGGTTAAGTCATCATAAGTTTATGCTTTGGCAATAATTTTTTAAGTCATCTTAAATCTTCCTATGTCTAATTGCTAGGAGACTTTTGGTATGTTTTAAGGTAGGATGATTGATGAAAGAGCCCAAAGAGACTTTCTCCATGGTATCTAGGTACACATAGCGGTCTTCTCTTATACGGTTGGACATGATTTAAAGAACTTAGCTAGGAATTATTCATTTAACCTAAGGTTTTCTCATAATGCCATCATTGGAAAAGTATGATCAAATTCTTCTATTATGAAGAATTGGTCTATGTGCCTCTAGTAATCACTATAAATGTTTGTAAGGATAAAATGACTAATTGCATCAGGTAGGAGAGAATCAACTTTGAGTTCTTCAAAGATTATATTCCTCTATTCATAATTTTTAAGGGTTGTGTGTGGAGGAGGTTATCACTACCAAGAAGGGAGGAGACCTTTCCTTGTATTCTTTTATAATTTTCATTATTCTTATTTATTTTACACTAACATTTACAAATACACATACATATGCATTTACTGTTTTCATTTATTTCTCATGTAGTTTAATAGTTTGATCGATTTCATATTATATGTGTTGAAGACTTTAGAATTTCAATTACATTAATTTATGGATATGTTGTATCTATAACACTATAAAACCATATGCTCTTTGCATTTACACTTGCATTTAGAAATACACATTTATATACATAGATATAGATTTCTTTAATGATATGTTGCATTGATTGTTCTAGGAGAGCATCCAGTAATTGCATTTGCATTTACATTTAAAAATACATATACATACATACATACATATATATGTGTGTGTGTGTGTATCATTTATATTCAGTGTTCAGAAACAACCCATTAGGTCTGCACATGGATAAAAATTCATAAAATCAGATCTCCCATACATGTTTTGTTGAAACCTAGGCTTGAACCTCTCATTTCACATGCTTTTCTTCACAAAACTATTGAGGACAACAACTATACCTTCTTTATTTCTCATCCTACACCCTATTCATGCATCCTACAATTACAACAGTATCCATGGGGCCTCTTACACAAGCTACAATAATCACAAAAGTGTAAGAGCCCTTTATATCATGTTTGGACTACAAAACCCTCAAAACAAGGTAGCACTCAGTTTATGATTTGTTGGTGGGCTATATGGACAAAATCATTAGCACCAACTCATTCTTGGAGTCTTTTGAAAGAAGCGAATCAGGTGGTAGTTAAGTACAAACCTTATCTTGTCCAAGGTGAATGAGGTGATCAATTTGATTGGCCCGATGAAGAGTACCAAAAATGGGTAAATGTATATTTAACTGAGGAAGAGTGAAAAGGAGTAGGCTATTAATGGTTGAAAAATTAGCTGTTGTAGTTACAACATATTCCAGTTTTTTTTTGGTGACAGTCTAGGCACAAAATTCTTGAAGTTTTTTGTTGCTGCATCAACCATTCTCAGCGGGCACAATGAACAAGAAGATTCTTTGGGGAGATTTCTGTTGTAACAAATTTTTAGAATATCACAAGGTGGTCCAATTG